>JAULAV010001208.1:0-57844 GCA_030789695.1 Scilla litardierei
CATCTACTTCCAATGTGAATACTCTTCTTATGTTTTCCAGAGAGCAATGCTGAAGCTGTGTACTACCGGCCCCCAGAAGCTGTGTACTACCGGCCCCCAGGAGCTATCCCTTCAAGCTGCAGGTGAATATTTTGGTACAACTTTCGGGCATTCTGGGGTACTGAGCCTACTATCTAAAGCCCTGCTCGCGACTATGGTATGGCACTTGTGGCGGTGAGCGTAACAGGAGGACCTTTGAACACAGCAGCCGGCCTAAGACAACCCTTTTTGACTCTATGGCCGCTGATATCCGCTTGATAATGCGCCACCACGTAGAGGAAGTAGTGGACGGATTGGAGGCTAAGGTGCTTGAGCACTGGGAAATTATGGACCACGGCTGAGGTTTTTTTTGCTACTGTTGTCTGTGAAACAATCCTGAAGCATGGCCGAGCTTATGTGGAGTTTTTAGTCTTGAACTCTTTGATGTTTGCTTATTTCCGGATTGTATCAATTGTATCAATGCTTTGTTTGATAGATTGTATCTTTGCTTGGTTGTGTATATGGCTTAGCCTTAGTTGAGAGTGACGACGCTTGTGTCCGCTCCTCTCCCTATTGCGCTTATCCGTTTACCAATTGAGTTGTACATTGTGTACTTTATTATATATATAGAATTTACCTTTCATATATATATATATATATATATATAATATATATAGGGTAAAGTGTTCCTAGGGTGACTCCTTAGATTAAATCTAAGGAGTCGCCCCCATTTTCTCCCATCTCCCACAATTTTTTTTGAAATTTTTTTTCTTGGGATTGTTGTTCATCTCATGGATGATCAACATACCAAAAATCAAGCCATTCCAATACTTTTAGAGCCCACATCTACCCCTTGCAACTTTATGTGTTTTTCAGCACGTTTTCAGACCGTTGAAGTTGCAAGGGATAGATGAGGGCTTTTAAAGTATTGAAATGACTTGATTTTTGGTATATTAATCATCCATGATGTGACCAACAATGCTATGAAAAATAATTTCAAAAAAATTGTGGGAGATGGGAGAAAATGGGGGCGACTCCTTAGATTTAATCTAAGGAGTCACCCTAGGAACACTTTACCCATATATATATATATATATATATATATATATATATATATATATATATATATATATATATATATATATATATATATATATATATATAGAATAATGGCTATCATACGCCATATGAGATAGGCTCTCATATGCCCTCTCACATAAAGCAACCAAGTACAAGCCCACATGGGCTTGTACTTGGTTGTACTTGGTTCCTTTATGTGAGAGGGCATATGAGAGCCTATCTCATATGGCGTATGATACCCATTAATCCCATATATATATATATATATATATATATATATATATATATATATATATATATTTGGAGAAGAGGAGGGATCAAATGACCCCCAAAAATAACCCCCTAAAATGACCCCCTATCAAAAATCCTATGTCCCCCATTTTTTCGGAAGATCCGAACCGTTCATCTTGATCTCCACCTTCTATATACCTTACCCACCAATTTTCAACCCGATCCGATGTGTTTTGCCCGTTCATCAACCATTCGCAAAAGTTCTATTCATGCGAAACCGTTAAATTTGGGTCGGATGGATGAACGGGCAAAACACATGGGATCGGGTTGAAAATTGGTGGGTAAGGTATATAGAGGGTGGAGATCAAGATGAACGGTTCGGATCTTCCGAAAAAATGGGGGACATAGGATTTTTGATAGGGGTCATTTTAGGGGGTTATTTTTGGGGGTCATTTGATCCCTCCTCTTTGGAGAATATGCTTTATATATATACATACATATATATATGTGTATGTGTGTGTGTGTGTGTGTGTGTGTGTGTGTGTGTGTATTGGAGAATATGCTTTATATATATACATATGTATGTATACATATACATAGGATTTAATGTAGAAAATCTTCCATCTGATCCAATGGATCAGGCTAAGACACAAAAAAGGTGGGAAGTACAAGACCCCACATGGGCTTGTACTCGCTGGATTCCACTCTTTTGTGTCTTGCACCTGATCCATTGGATCAGGTGCCACCTGCTCTACATTAATCCCATATATATATATATATATATATATATATATATATATATATATATATATATATATATATATATATATATATATATATATATATATATATATATATATATATGAGGAGGGATCAAATGACCCCCAAAAATAACCCCCATCAAAAATCCTATGCCCCCATTTTTTGGAAGATCTGAACTGTTCTCTTGATCTCCACCCTCTAAATACCTGACCCACCAATTTTCAACCCGATCCCATGTGTTTTGCCCGTTTATCAACCATTCGCAAAAGTTCTGTTCATGAGAAACCGTTAAATTTGGGTCGGATGGATGAACAGGCAAAACACATGGGATCGGGTTGAAAATTGGTGTGTCAGATATTTAGAGGGTGGATATCAAGATGAACGTTTCGGACCTTCTGGAAAAATGGGGGGCATAGGATTTTTGATAGGGGTTATTTTTGGGGGTCATTTGATCCCTCCTCAATATATATATATATACACACACACACACACACATATATATATATACATACATACAACATACATACATACATATATGTATATGTATGTATATATGTTGTATGTATGTATGTATATCTATATATAGCAAAAAAATATACCTAAGAACGTGCGCAGGCATTGTTACCTGCGCACACTCACTCTCGGGGGTTTAAAGTATTTTTGAATTGTTTTTTGCAGTAGCTAGTTCTACATGTTACGTAGCCCCACAAAATTTCAAATCAAACAAATACCATTTGGGCATCGAAACATCCATCACAAAATCGTTGCAAAAAACAGTCTAGAATTCTTGATTTTTAGCAACTTTTTTGTGATGGATGTTTCGATGCTCAAATGGTGTTTGTTGACTTGAAATTTTGTGGAGGGGCTACCTAACATGTAGAACTAGCTACTGCAAAAAAACTCAAAAAAAAAAATACTTTAAAACCCCCCGGAGAGGTGAAGTGCGCAGTTATGTTACCGGTGCACTTTCTCAGGCACATTTGCCTTATCACACACACACACACACACACACACACACACACACACACATATAAGGGAAATGTGCCCGAGGTCGACCTCAGGCAGCAATACCTGAGCACACCCCCGTTGTTTGGGGTTTGTAAGTATTTTTTTGAAATTTTTTTGCGGTAGGTATATATACTTGTTATGTAGCTCCCCCACAAAATTTCAGGTCAATGCGACACCGTCTGGACAGTTTTGCACAACGTTTTTGAAATCGATGAACGGAGGCCCAAACGGTGTCGGATTGACCTGAAATTTTGTGGCGAGCTACATAACAAGTATATCTACCTACCGCAAAAAAGGTTCAAAAAAATACTTACAAACCCCGAACAACGGGAGTGTGCTCAGGTATTGCTGCCTGAGGTCGACCTCGGGTACATTTTTGGGTGTGTGTATATATATATACATACATACATACATACATACATACATACATATACATACACATATACATATACATATACATATATATAATGTAGAAAAGATGGCACCTGATCTAATAGATCAGGTGGCAAGACACATAACGTTGGAAAGTACGAGCCCCACATGAGCTTGTACTTTCAATGGGACTCTCCTTTTTGTGTCTTGCACATGATCTATTAGATCAGGTGCCACTGATTTAATGATTCCTACACACACACACACACACACACACATGATTTAATGTAGTTATATATATGATTTAATGTAGAAAAGGTGGCACCTGATCTAATAGATCAGGTGCCAAGGCACAAAAAGGTGGAAAGTACAAGCCCATGGGGCTTGTACTTGTTGTACTTTACAACTTTTTGTGCCTTGGCACCTGATCTATTAGATCAGGTGCCACCTGATATACATGAATCCCATATATATATATATATATATATATATATATATATATATATATATATATATATATATATATATATATATATATATGAGGGATCAAATGACCCCCAAAAATAACCCCCAAAAATGACCCCCTATCAAAAAATCCTATGCCCCCCATTTTTTCGGAAGATCCGAACCGTTCATCTTGATCTCCACCCTCTAAATACCTGACCCACCAATTTTCAACCCGATCCCATGTGTTTTGCCCGTTCATCAACCATTCGCAAAAGTTCTATTCATGCAAAACCGTTAAATTTGGTTCGGATGGATGAATGGGCAAAACACATGGGATCAGGTTGAAAATTGGTGGTTCGGGTATTTAGAGGGTGGAGATCAGGATGAACGGTTCGGATCTTCCGAAAAAATGGGGGACATAGGATTTTTGATAGGGGTCATTTTTGGGGGTTATTTTTGGGGGTCATTTGATCCCTCCTCATATATATATATATATATATATATATATATATATATATATATATATATATATATATATGTTGACTAGGATCCATTCGGATGGATCGAACATGCAAATCCATCCAAGTGGAATTTAAAGTTAGACAATGTAAATAGAAAATCCGACCGTTGGATGTCATCTAACATGTCTAAACTAGCTACAAACAAAATTTCAACTAATTTGGACATGTTTTGCCCATGCATCAAGTGGTGTCAATATCGATGTTTTTGAATAGTTATAAAATCAGCTAATTTTGCAACCACTTGATGCATGGGCAAAACATGTCCAAATTAGTTGAAATTTTGTTTGGAGGTAGTTTAGACATGTTCGATGACATCCAACGGTCGGATTTTCTATTTACATTGTCTAGCTTTAAATTCCACTTGGATGGATTCGCATGTTTGATCCATCCGAATGGATCCTAGTCCACACACACACACACACACACACACACACACACACACACACACACACACACACACACACACATATGGTAAAGGGATCCTAAGGTGCCTCCTTAGATTCAATCTAAGGAGGCGCCCCCATTTCCATCCATCTCACACATTTGTTTAGAATTTTTTTTCATGTGTTTACTGTTTACCTCATAGATGATCAACATACCAAATTTCAAGGGATTCCAATACTTTATGAGCCTCCATCTACCCCTTGCAACATCGTGGGGGTTTTCAGCACGTTTTTAGACCGTTGAAGTTGTAAGGGGTAGATGGTGGCCCCAAAAGTATTGGAATCCCTTGAAATTTGGTATGTTGATCATCCATGATGTGAACAACAACCCCATGAAAAAATATTTCCAAAACAATTGTAGGAGATGTGAGGAAATGGGGGCGCCTCCTTAGATTTTCATCTAAGGAGGTCACTATCTGCAGGTGCCAGGATTCTATGCTCTACTGTTATCTGTCTGGCGCGGTCATTATTCTGGATCCCCTATGCTCAGACTTGTCTCCAAGCTTAAGGCCCTAAAGGTGGCCATCCGGGCCTGGCCCCTGGCCCGAAGGGTCTTCCCCCCTTCCGATTCCATCAGAGGTGATATTTCTGCTATCCGCATGGATGTCGATTTCCACTCTAGCCATGATCTCTTGTGCCCGGAGCGCTCTCTTAGACACCTTCTTGCTTCTAGTCTGGCGTGTGAGGAGAGCCAGGCTAGACAGAAGAGCCGTCAGTCTTGGCTTTCCCAGGGGGACAGAAACACCAGGTTCTTCTATGCTGCGGCAAAGGAACGCGCAGCTGGCAACAGTCTTCTTCACCTGATTGGGCCGGGGGGGACCCGGTGGGCAGGCTGGACTCCCTCCGCACTGATGCGGTCGACTTCTTCACCTCTCTCTTCCACCAGGATTCGTATCCCTCCACTTTTTCCGAGATTACCCCCAAGCATATTCTTTCCCCAGGCGTTTATGATTGGATTGGTGGCCCCGTAGGGGACCAGGAAATCAAGGATGCTCTCTTCTCCTTGGATAAAGACAAATCCCCCGGTCCTGATGGGTTCCCTCCCATCTTTTTCCAAGAAATGTGGGGCATTGTTTGTAAGGATGTCCTCCTTGCCGTGCACTCCTTCTTCTCGTCGGGTTGTATTCTGAGGCAGATTAACCATACATTCCTCACTCTGATCCCTAAGATCCCCTCGGCCTCCTCCCTGGGGGACTACAGGCCCATATCTTGCTGCAATGTCATTTACAAAATCATCTCTAAGGTGCTTAGTAGGAGGATGGCGGCGGTAATACCTGGTCTCATTTCTTGGAACCAATCGGCCTTCATCAAGGGACGTCTGATCTCGGATTCCTCTCTTCTTGCCCATGAGCTTATCAGGGACTACTCTGCTTCCTTGGGTTCTAGAGCATGTATCCAGCTGGACCTGCACAAGGCCTTTGATAGTGTTAACCGTGAGTTCCTTTATTACTTCATGGGGCGTCTGGGTTTTCCTCCCGCCTTCATCCACTGGGTCAAGGATTGTGTGGACTCCCCCCTCTTTCTCTGTGCTCGTCAATGGCTCACCGGCCGGTTTCTTCGGGAGCAACAGAGGTATTCGGCAGGGCGACCCCATGTCCCCCTTCCTTTTTGTGATAGTTATGGAGGCTTTCACTATCCTCATGGACACCGCCACCTCTACTGGCATCATCCGCCCACCCAAGAGAGGGGTGCATGGGATTCCGTCGCACCTGCTCTTTGCTGACGACATGCTTGTCTTTTGTAAGGCAGAGGAGTCCTCTCTTAGGGGACTTAGTCATCTTCTGGCTTCGTTCCATCTCATGTCCGGTCTCGAGGTGAATAAGGGCAAGAGCAAGTTGCTTCTCAGCAAGGGGTGCAACAATGGCAGCGAGTTGTCCCTCCTTCTCGGTGTCCCCCTCGAGGTTCCTCCTGTCAAGTACCTGGGGCTTCCCCTTTCCGCTACTTATCCTGCTGCCAGGCTTTTCTCGGGGCTCGTTGACAAGTGTAGGGCCAAGGTCTCCTGCTGGTCCTCCAGACTTTTGTCCACGGCTGGGCGCATTGAGCTGGTGCGCACGGTCATCCATGGGTTTGCTTCATATTGGCTTCAGTCTTACCGCATCCCGGTTTCCGTTCTCGGCGAGATCGACCGTCTTTGTCGGGACTTCATTTGGGGGTCTAAGCTTCATTTGTGGAGGTGGGAGGACATGTGCCTTCCGCGGTCAGAAGGGGGGATTGGTCTGCGCAGTCTCCGCGAGGTTGGAGTAGCCGCCGGTGCTAAGCTTCTCTGGAGGCTCCTCCACTCTCCCTCCCCTTGGGCCTCCTTCATGCGCAGTGCTTATCTGAAGAGCACCCCCCTCTTCCAGTGTGTGCCCTAGGCGATGGACTCGGGGACTTGGAAGCATTTGCTTCGGTCTCGGGACTTGGCGGCTACTTGCTATCGCCGGGTCATTGGTGATGGCCGCTCTACTTCTTTTTGGTATGACCCGTGGCTTCCCTGTGGGCCTTTGGCCGATCTCCACCCCCTTCCTCGCCCTCTCAGATACCGCCGTGTTGCTGAATTTTGGGATGGTGTCGCCTGGTCTCTTCCTGCTGACATTGCCCACATTGCTCCCCTGCTGGTATCGGTTGCTGTTTCGGATGGCCCTGACGGCTGGGATTGGACCGTAGTGGGGGGTTGCTCTCTTCGCTCCGCTTGGTCCTCTACGTGTCGCCGCCTCCCTGTTGACCGGCTGTCCTCGGTGGTCTGGTTTCCTGGGCACACGCCCAAGTTCTCCCTCACTCTCCTGCGGGCCCTCTCCGATCGCCTGCCCACCACCCAGCAGCTGGCTAAGCGTGGTATTCGGGTCCAGTCCACTTGCCCTCTGTGCGGTCTCTTCCCCGAGTCGTCTCGCCACATATTCTTCCGCTGTGAGCACAGCGCTTCTGTTTGGGAGTCCTGCAGACTCCGTCTTTGTCTCCCTCCCGGCTCCAAATCCATCTTCGTTGAAGCCCACGCGCTGAAACGATGATTTGGTTCCAGGGGGAAGACCACCCCTCGGGGTAGGCTCTCTTTGATGGTCTTCTCTGCGACGGTCTGGCACATTTGGAGAGAGCGGAACTGCCGCATTTTCAGATCCCTCATGACCCCTGTGGCTGCCCTCCTGGCTAGGATTTATTTGGACATCTCGGCTGCACTGGTTGGGTGCATCCCGGATGATTTAGACCCTGTGGATACTTCCCTTTTTGAGAGCTGGGATATCTTGTAGGCCTTTTTGTGCGCCAGCCCCAGCATAGGTTTTCCCCCTCTTTTTTCTTTTTCTTCTTGGCTTTCGCCTGGTAGGTCTTGCGTGAGGTGACTGCTTCCCAGCCTCTCCCTCGCCTGGCTTGCTTGTTGGCTTCGCCTTGATGGTGTCCTTGTTCATATTTATACATACACACTTACTTTTCAAAAAAAAATGAATACGGATGTGAGCTTACAGCCCAGGAATATTTCCTGCGCTGTCAGCGATTTGGGCACTCTAAAATGTTTTTTAAAATTTTTTTACAGTAGTTAGATATACTTGTTAACTAGCTCCCCACAAATTTTCAGGCCAATCCAACACCGTTTGAGCCTCCGTTCATCGCTTTCAAAAACGTTGCGCAAAACTGTCCAAAATCCTGTACAGTTTTGTACAACGTTTTTGAAATCGATGAACGGAGGCTCAAACGGTGTTGGATTGGCCTGAAAATTTGTGGGGAGCTAGTTAACAAGTATATCTAACTACTGCAAAAAAAAATTAAAAAAAATGTTTTACCCCCCAAATGAGCTGACAGCGTAGGAAAAAATTCATGGGCTGTCAGCTCACCTCTATATTTCTCATATATATATATATGGATTTAATGTAGAAAAGCTGCCACCTATCCAATGGATCAGGTGCTAAGACACAATAAAGGTGGGAAGTACAAGCTCCCACATGGGCTTGTACTCGCTGGGTCCCACCTTTTTATGTCTTGCACCCGATCCATTGATCAGGTGCCACCTGTTCTACATTAATCCATGTGTGTGCGTGTGTGTGGAAAAAGGGGATCTAAGGTGCCTCCTTAGATGAAATCTAAGGAGGCACCCTCATTTCCCCCATCTCCTACAATTTTTTTTGAAATGTTTTTTCATGCGGTTGTTGTTCATATTATAGATGATCAACATACCAAATTTCAAGAGATTCCAATACTTTTTGAGCCCCCCATCTACCCCTTACAACTTCAACGGTCTGAAAACATGCTGAAAACCCCAGAAGTTGCAAGTGGTAGATGGGGGCTCAAAAAGTATTGGAATCTCTTGAAATTTGGTATGTTGATCATCCATAAGGTTAACCACAAACCCATGAAAAAACATTTCGAAAAAAATATGGGAGATGTGGAGAAATGTGGGCACCTCCTTAGATTGAATCTAAAGAGGCACCTTAGGATCCCTTTACCATATTATATATATATATATATATATATATATATATATATATATATATATATATATATATATGGATTAATGGGTATCATACGCCATATGAGATAGGCTCTCATACGCCCTCTCACATAAAGCAACCAAGTACAACCAAGTACAAGCCCATGTGGGCATGTACTTGGTTGCTTTATGTGAGAGGGCGTATGAGAGCCATTATTCTCATATATATATATATATATATATATATATATATATATATATATATATATATATTGAAGGGTAAGTTAGAATCTATATTAAAATATACACAACATTACAATGAGGTAGATAGCAGGGGACTAATCACAATAGAGAGAGGAGCGGACACTCGTCACTCTCTACTATCGGCTAGTTCCAATATACTACACTCACAAATGTCTAGAATAAAATACAATACAGAGGGTGACCAGAATCCCTCGCATGGAAAGACAAATCGCCAACAAGTGGGCAACAAATGTTAGCCCAGATTAAATGCTTCCCAGAAACCAGAATTGCTCGGTGGGAAGTCCAGTCACATAAGCCTACATCACAGCGCCCAGCAAAGGATCCGGATGCACAAAACTCAACCCGTATCAAGAAGATCCCAGTTTTTAAAAGCATTCCTAGCTGCACAGTCCGTAGGATCTTGGTTTCGCATCGCAAGACGAACGTCGGCCGATATATCTTCGAAGAGGCAAGTCTTCAGTTTTTTGGAGCTATCAAAAACCCGTCTATTTCGCTCCGCCCACAGATGCCAAGCCATGGCAGCAAGAATTGTTTTTACGAGTAGGCTAAGAGAACCGTTGTTGCTGAATTTGGAGGCAAAGAATTTACCTATTTCATCAAGTGACAGCTCCTGGGGGCCGGTTAAACAAAGCTTGAGCATTGACCTGCGGTAGATGTAGGCTGAGTAGGAACAGCGAAAGAATAAGTGTTATATGCTCTCCAACCCTCCATTTTCACAAAGGCAGCAATCTGTCGGCGTATTCAAAGCCCACTTAGCGAGTGTGTCTCGTGTCAGGAGCTTGCCTCTGAAAGCCCGCAGTAGAGTGAGGGACATCTTTGGGATGTAGTTGCTATACCAAATCAGCTTATAGAAAGGGAATGGTGGACCTTTGGTGCGAATTTTATCCCAGGCTTCATGGAATTTGAAATGCGGACTCGGCTTCCATATCCACTTATCCGATCCAGCAACCAATTTCCTTTGCTGCAAGAGTGGAAGCAAGTGCTGTAATGAGGGATCGGTTATCCAGCCATCCCCATCCCAAAAATCTCGCACATGACGTTTACTGGCTCCATTTGGTATGTCATTTAGCTTTTTCAGAGGACCACAGGGGAGCCAGTTATCGTGCCAAAAGAGTGTGTCATTGCCATCCCTCACCTCCTTTATAATAAGTTCATGGGATAAAGATCTGCAGTTAAGAAGGAACTTCCACGTACCAGAATGTAGGACAGATCCTTTAGTCTCGTAGAATGACTCCACATCCTTATATTTGCGCCTCATGAATTCTACCCAAATACCTTTAGAATTCAGCAATCTCCAGGTTAGTTTGATTCTCGCTGATTAATTAATTAAGTGCTGAAGACTTTCTGCGCGAGAAATTGAATTTCTCACGAGAGAAATTCAATTTCTCGTGATTTCTCTTCATCATCTCTCTTAACCATTGGGTGATCCGTGTCGTTGATCTACGTCGATCGTGCGGCCAAGGGAGGGGGTTATATTAGGGGGTCATTTGATCCTTCCTACACACACACACACACACACACACACACACACACACACACACACTCTCTTCTCGCTCTACATATGCATAACAAACTACATATATATGTATGTGTGTGTTTGTCTCTGTGTGTGTGTGTGTATGTATGTATATGTATATATATGTGTAAATATATGTATATACATGTGTATATACGTATATACATGTGTATATACGTATATACCGTATATACATGTGTATATGTATATATAGACACACACACACACTTTGGTGTATACATTTGAATGTTTGTATGTTTGGTCACTTAAGATTAATATGCAATAGTTTGTTATGCATATGTAGAGCGAGAAGTGTTTATTTGCTCAACATAAATTCTTAATGGAACTTATGGGCTATATTCATATATTGCTTACTTATTCTCATGCATGTATTTTATCATACGGATTTGCATGAGTTTTATATTAATAACGGATTTTTAATGGTATATGTTAACGTTAAAGTTTGCTTAGTTTTATTATCAAAACCATTCCATTTTTTTATAAATAATGTCATAATAATATTTTATGTAAATATTTTTGTTGTAAAGGAATATGTTTCTAATTTAATTTATAATTTATATTCTATGTGAATATATATAAAATTAGTTGGAGTAATATAGTGTTCTGATAATACGAAGGCGACTTATATTTTTTAGGGTTTTTTGCATATCTGTCTCTTAAATCTTGCATATTTTGATATCCATCCCTTAAAAATTCGTATTTGCTCTCTAGTCCCTTAAATTTTAAACTTTTAACCTTAATAGTCCATCTCTCTAACCGTCTGTTATAATCTAACTGAATGGGAATATTCCGTTAGGGTTAGGGTTAATTTTCATTATGGGGGGGTCTGCGTTTCCTAGGGGGAGGAGGCGGCGGTTTTCGAAGGGAGGGGGCGACGCCGCCCCCCTCCCCCAGGGTTTTCGGGGGGGGAGGGGGCGGCGCCTCTTCCCCCTCACCCTCAGGAGGGGGATGGGGAGGAGGCGCCTCCTCCCCATCCCCCTCCTGAGGGGGAGGGTGAGGAGGCGCCGCCCCTCCCCCAGGGTTTTCATGGGGGAGGGGGAGGCGCCTCCTCCCCCTCCCCCTCAGACCTCCCCCCTCTTCCCCCTCCCCAGGGTTTTCGGGCGGAGGGGGCGGCGTCTCCTCAGACGAGGGGGATGGGGAGGAGGCGCCGCCCCTCCCCCTGTTTTTTCGAGGGAAGAGGGCGGCGCCTCCTCCCCCTCCCCATCGTCTAAGGAGGGGGACGGGGGTGCCTCCTCCTCCTGGGTTTTCGGGTGGGGATGGGGGTGGGGTGGTTAATTGTTAATTAGAGGAGATTAATGCTTAACTAAATTTAATTTCTTAATTAATTAACTATAGTCGTTATTTAATCGTTAATTAATATAATTTTAGTTAACATTTTAATAGAAAACAGGGTGGATGGACTATTAAGGTTGACGTTTAATATTTGAGGGGCTTAAGAGCAAATACACATTTTAAGGGATGGATTTCAAAATATGCATGATTTAAGGGACATATATGCTAAAAACCCCATTTTTTAATATGAACAAAATATAAGTATGAATATATATTTGCGAATGTCTTTAATATAATGATGAATTTTTAGTTATGGACGATGAGTGGAAATTTAATGAACTTTCGACTCCATACTATTAACTAAATCATTATTATTAAAGACTAATTCTATGGCAAAAATATTTACATGTATATTTTGGGCACATAACTAATCGTCTGATTGTCTCTTTATTTCAGTTATTACTAAACTAACCTAAATAGTGGCTGCTACCAAAAACATAATTGCTCACCTTAACAAAGGTGACTGTCTCAATGGAGACAACTTCAATGTCTGGAGTTTTCGAATCAAGTATGTCTTGGATGAACAGGAAGTCATTGAAGCCATTAACCATAAGTTGGAAGATCCTGGAGAGGGAAACACTACCTAGCACAAACATGTTGTTGAGATTTACAACGAATGAAAGAAAAAGGATGCCAATGCGTGTGGTATGCTTGTAAGCTCAATGAAGGATGACTTGGCTTGTGAGTACAAGGACTATCCTACAGCCAGTGACCAGTGGAAGGCTTGAATGATAAACTAAGAGGAACTTCTGTGTCGAAGTTGAGGTAGCTTACCATTAAGTTTGATACTTATAAAATGAGCTCAAATCAGACTATCCAGCACCATCTCCAGGAGATGTCGAGAATGATTAAAGAGCTTGATGTTGCTGGGTTACCCTTATTGATGAACAAGTACAGGCTGTGATTCACTCCTTGTCCGGTTCCTGGGAACATATGAAAGTTAACTTGACACATAATGAAAGTGTCAAAACTTTCGATGATGTGGCACATCATATGGAATTGGAAGATGAAAGGTTATCTTCCTTAAAACCACAATCTCATTCGTACATGACTGAGTCAAGTTCCAGTAAAGGTAACTTTGAGAGAAAGAGGTTTTAGAAGAAGAACAAAGGCAAGGGTGTAGCTTTGAAATTTAAAGAGCCGAGGAAATTTGATGAGAAGAAAAAGAAAAGGATGAAAGGTGATAAGCTTAGATGCTTCAACTGTCGTCAGAAGGGACACTTCGCTCAGGATTGTCATGAGCCGAAGAAGGCAACTTCTGATTCTTTTTTATATATCTTATCACAATGCATATGTGTCTAGTTCTGCTATGCTCATTGAACCTAAACCTCGGTGGGTTATTGATTCAGGAGCGACAGACCACATAGCCAGAGATAGAGACTACAATGTGGAGTACCGCCGCGTTCCTGGTGGAACAAAATGGGTATATGTGGGCAATAACAACAAATTAGAAGTAAATGAAGTCGGTACGTGCAAAGTGAAATTGTACGGAGGACGAACTTTATTATTACATGATGTGTTGCACACTCATGATATTAGGTGGAACTTAGTTTTTGTAATTTCCTTAATTAGCTAAATTTGAATTTAATTTGTTGTTTGATCAAAACGGTTTGAAAATAAGTTTGTGTGATGAATACTGTGGATCTGGTTCTTATTTTAATGAGTTGGCATTTCGTAATACTAATAATTGTTCTTATGGATATATGTTAACATATCTTCGTCTGAATCATATGACAATGATGCATTGTTATCGTATGCTAGACTAGATCATATAGGGAAAGACAGGATAGAACGCTTGGCTAAAGAAGGTTTTTTGGGATCTCTTACCAAAATAAATATTCATGTATGTGAACCATGTTTAGCAGGTAAGATAACTAGGAAACCATTTGGTAAGACAATACGAGCGGACTCTCCATTAAAACTTATACACTCTGATATTTGTGGACCCACAAGTGTGAGGGAAAGGCATGGTGCCTCATATTTCATTACATTCATAGACGACTACTCTCGATTTAGAAAGGTATACCTTATATCCCATAAATCCGAAGCGTTGTATTGTAATTTTTTTCTCAACGAAGATGAGAATTAATTGGATAGAAAGGTTAAACCCCGTCATGCCCCGCTCTCCCAAATACGGAGATATGTAGCTGACAAAGCCGCTGTAGTATTCAGACTCTGGGCTTCGAGCCCCTAATATCTAAATGCTACTAGGCATTAATTGTGATTGAATTAAGCATGTATGCAGGCCACTATGATAATAATAGAATAGTACAGAAGAAAGTGAAGTGCTCCAACAAAATTCAAATCTACAGTACTAAAAAGAAATACGAAACTGAACATTACATTATATTAAACAAGATACTTTATACATACATCGTCTGTACAAGGGGTACAAAAGTGGGGTACAACAAAAGAAAGAGAACCCCTAACCCAAAAAGTACAAAAAAGGTGTCCACACCCAATACAACGCATCCTCCAATCTACCCCAGAAAAGTCCAACTGGACAAAGTCGCTCGCA
The DNA here is from genome assembly GCA_030789695.1 of Scilla litardierei. NCBI lineage: Eukaryota > Viridiplantae > Streptophyta > Magnoliopsida > Asparagales > Asparagaceae > Scilla > Scilla litardierei. The sequence continues at coordinate 14,930 of JAULAV010001208.1, forward strand.
GGCTCTACCTTTGAGCTGGGGATGATCTCTGGTGTCGGGACCTGCACAGGCTGCTCTGGTCCTACTCCTGAAAACCACAAAGGGCGACACGTCAACGCATGACCCAATAGGAAATCCTAACATCGCTAGTAGGATCCAGTTTTAGAACCGGTCCCCTAAGTGATCATCTATCTACTGGTACACAATAACCTCAAAATTAATGCATAATTTAAATAAACATGACATACAAGTGCTGGACGTAAAAAGAAACTGAGGAGCAGAAATTTCAGATTAAATTAGTTTAAAGTTGAGCATTTAGTTAATATTTGGAAACCCGAGTTAATCGTATGATGCTATGGAGCTGGACTTCACCCAAGGTGGGTGAAAAGTGGTACCCCAACCAGCGACACGAGCACTGTAGGGGCCTCTCGTAACTCTCCCTTATGGGAGTAGACAATTCTCGGTTTTTATCGGGACAAACGGAGAAAACCAACAATTACCTAATGGTGCATCACGAATACACCACCGGCCTCTCTAACTCTAGTCAACTCCCCCTTACGGAAGTGACAAGCGAGTTAGAAATCTTATCATTACATATCCGCTCCTTAACTCTTATACTTTACACGCGTTTCTCCGAACTCGTATCTGGAGTCTCACCTATTTTAGAATGGATCGAGCGTTCCAGTCATTTATCACTCTGCCTCACTCTCAGTTTCGTAATTTTCTATCTGTATGTTATTTTAGCAGTCTCAATTACCGCTTTCACAATTTCATTTCTTCCATCAATTTGCCGATGTCGTGTTTTCTAACTAGAACATCGCATCCATATATTTTATATGTTTCAATTAACACATAATCACATCATTCTTTAAAGAGAAACATTTCATGGAATATTCCCATAGAAGCATTGGTCATGAGCATACTAATATGAGCACAAGGAGCATAAACATAATTAACTTTGCTAAAACATACTATAATGTTACCCAAATTTTGTAAGGAAACTATGCTACTATCAAAACATATCATACTACAAGCTTCCACTTTTCATTAAGTTGCCAACTTGCTACCATTTGGATGCTACAATTTACATAATGAAGCTACAACACTAGCATATGGCATAAGATGACATACTTAACAAAATGAAGCTACTACACTAGCATATGGCACAATATGACATACTTAACAAAATGAAGCTACTACACCGGCATATGGCTCAATTTGACATACTAGAATTCTACACCCTATCATAACTTGACATGATAAAGACTAAAATTTCCTACAATAATTTTTAGCAACATGTAAACATACTAACATATGAAATTCATGACACGAGGAGATGAACATATTAACATGAATTAATGACCTAAAGAGATTAAGATGTACATCATGGCATATTAAGGTTAACATGAAGTTATTAAACATACTACAAATTGACATCCTAATATTTTGACATACAAATTGGTACGCTAATAATTTGACACCCTACCACAACATGACATAATGACATAGACACAAGCATGATCTTATGAGAGAAGCAAAGAGGAATGATTAACTTTAAACCACTTAGCACCAAATGCAACATTTTATCTTTTTAGGCCAAATTAACCCAAGATATTTCTACACTCCTACACCATTCTAGGACTAACACTATAACTAGAATTATTAGAAATCTCTGCACAATCTAAAAATGAACTCTAATTAGGATGTTAGAAAATCCTAGCTTAATTTAGTCATTCTTTAACTTCTTTGTACCTTCTTCTCCTTGAAGGCCTTTAAGCTTTATTCTTTCCTCAAACTCCTCCTTTTCCTCTAATGCTTCCAAGCTCCAAAAGATTGAGTAGAAGATGAATTTTAGGTTAAGAAATGGGGGTAAAATATGCCTAGAGAAGCAAAGGGGATGTGATGGTGATTTAGGTGGTGTGAGGGAGTAAAGGGAGGATGTTTTGGTGGTGGAAGTGGTGGAGCAAAAAGGGAAGAGGGAGGAGGGTGGTTCGGCCCAAATCGGGGAGAGAAGGTAGAGAATGAGAGCAATTTTTTTTCTTTTTTTTTCTTTTCTCAAAGTTTTCCCCTTTTAACTCTCATTTACAATCCTCATCACCCCTATTTTCCCTCTAGGTTTGACATGTGGATAGTGGTTAGGTGAAGTTTAAGCATGACATGACACATATTAGGAGTTAGGTGAAGTTTAAGCATGGCATGACACATATTAGGGTTAGGTGGCTTCGTAGGGATTTTTGTAGGATTTTGTTTTTAATTAAATAGAAATACATGAATTAATACTTAGTACATTACATTATACAAGTATATACTTAAGTATACTCCATTTAATAATTCCAAATGGTGAGTTGAAATTATTTAAAAATAATTTATACATCACAAAAATTAAGAAAAATAATAGGATTACCCTAAAAATTTATACATACACAAATACATCCAAAAATACGCATCCATACATGTACATTAATTCTGGGGCCATTACATCCTATCCCCCCCAAAATAAATTTTGCCATCAGAATTTCAAAATAAGGGAGAAACCATTCTATACATTATATCATCTTACATAGAATTACAACAAAATTACGTCATTATACAAACAAGTGAGGGTTCATCTCTCTCATCTAATCCTCGAGTTCCCATGTAGATTCTCCTGGTGACTCTCGGTGCCACATAACTCTCACAAGATTGATGGACTTCTTCCGCAACATCTTCTGCCTTTTGTCCAAATAGCCACTGGTTGCTGATCATACATCAAGTCTGGCTGTACTTCAATTTCTGAGAAGTCGACGACATGACTAGGATCTCCAATACATCTCATGAGTTGCAATATGTGAAATACGTTATGCACTCCTTCACGAGATGCAGGTAATGCAAGCCTATACGCCACCTCTCCAACATGAGCTAAAACTTCAAAAGGCCCAATATATCTCGGACTTAACTTACCTCGTGTGCCAAAACACATCAGTCCTCGAGTAGGCGAGATCTTCAAAAATACTTGTTCGCATGGCTGAAACTCTAAGTGTCGTATCCTCGCATCCGCCCAGTGCTTATAACGGTCTTGGGCTAGATTATTTCTGACGACTCTTACCACATCTACCATTTCAGCGATCATGTCTGGGCCCAACAGTTCACGGTCACCGACATCATCCGAACTAAGAGGAGACCGACACTTTCTCCCATACAATGCTGCAAATGGTGTCATGCCTATACTTGCTTGATAACTATTTTTGTAGGTTAACTTTACCAAATGTAGATGTTCATCCCAAGAGCCATTGAAATCCAGCATGCACGCCCTCAATATATCTTCTAGGATCTGAATTGTCCTCTCCGACTGACCGCCTGTCTGTGGATGGTATGCAGTGCTGAAACTCAATTGAGTTCCTAAGCTAGCCTGCAAACTTCTTCAAAAGTGAGACATAAACCTAGTGTCACAGTCGGAGACTATGCATACAGACACTCCATGAATGCTCACGATTTTTTGCATACATGACTTAATCAGAATTTACATTAACAGACGAATCAGATGGAGATATAAAACGAAAGAATTTTACCTCCATATATCTATTAGCGAGATGATCCGTAGACTGGCCAACTCGGAAAGGAATAATATGAGCTGATTTGGTTATTCGATCAATGTTTACCCAAATAGCATCATATCCTCAAGGAGTACGAGGTAACCCAATCACAAAGTCCATCCTCACGTGCTGCAACTTCCACTCTGGTATCGGAAGAGGCTGCAGCAGCCCTGCCATTCTCTGGTGCTCTGCTTTTAGTTACTGACAGGTCAGACATAAAGCTACACTCCTAGCCACACTACGCTTCATACCATGCCACCAGAAATGTTGTCACAGATCACGATACATTTTGGTGCCTTCGAGATGAATAGAATAAGGTGAGCTATGAGCTTCTCTCAGTAGTTCATCCCGTATATCACCTGACGACACACAAATTTTTCTTCCAAAACACAGAGATCCATCTTCATGAATACGAAAATCATTGCAAAGTCTGGCCTCTCTTTGCTCTCGAATCTTCTTCAACTTTCCATCTCCAGACCGAGCTGCCTTAATCCTATCAACCAAATCAGATTTAACTTGCAAGTTCATCATTATCACAGATGTACCAGGTACGAAAACTTCAATCTCCATCTATTGAATATCACCCCGAAGCTCTCTCTGTGTCGTCGTCATCATCACTGTCAGCATGCGACTAAGAGCATTAGGTACAATGTTGACCTTCCCAGGATGATACTAGAGGTCAATATCATAATCAGCCATCAACTCGAGCCACCTACGCTACCTCATATTCAACTCTTTTTGAGTGAACACATACTTCAAACTCTTGTGATCTGTATATATCTTTACACGTTCACCCAGAAGAAAATGCCTCCATAACTTCAGTGCAAATATCACCGTAGCTAATTCCAAATCATGTGTAGGATAGTTCCTCTCATGTGTCTTCAACAATCTAGAAGCATAGGCTACTATCCTAGCATGCTGATGGAGAACACATCCTAATCCTATGCCTGATGCGTCACAAAAATCTCAAATCCACCTGAACAGTCTGGAATCGTCAATACAAATTCAATGATCAATCTCTGCTTCAGTTCATCAAATGCTCGCTAACATTTTCTGACCAATTGTAGGTAACACTCTTCTTGGTTAGATTAGTCAACTGTGTAGCTATCTTAGGAAAATCCTTGATGAACTTAATGTAGTACCCAACCAATACCAAGAAGCTTCTAATATCTGTAACTGACTTAGGAATTGGCCACTTCTCCACTGTAACAACTTTCTCTGGGTCTACTGCTATTCCATCTCATGATATGACATGTCCCAGAAAAGCAACCTTGGTCAGCCAGAACTAACATTTGCTAGACTTAGCATACAACTAGTGTTGCCTTAGAGTTTCCAAGACTATCTTCAAATACTCAGCATGATCCTCCATGTCCTTGAGTACACCAAGATATCATCAATGAAGATGGCCACAAACTTATCCAAGTATTCGTAGAAGACTTGGTTCATCAATCTCATGAATGTGGCTGGTGCATTAGTAACGCCGAAAGGCATCCTAAGAACTCGTAATGATCATAACGAGTTCGAAATGCAGTCTTCAGAACATCTGATCCTTTGACTTTCACCTGGTGATAACCACTTCTCTTGTCCAACTGAATATACTCACGACCCACCAAGCTGATCAAAGATGTCATCAATCCTAGGAAGATGATACTTATTCTTCACTGTTACCTTGTTCAACTCCCGATAGTCGATGCACAACCTTTGAGATCCATCCTTCTTATTCACTAAAAGCACTGGCGCACCCCACAGTGATATACTAGGTTGAATCAGGCCACACTCCAATAAATCCTTCAACTGACTATGAAGCTCTATTAACTCTGGAGGAGCCATACGGTATGGAGCCTTCACAATCGATTGGGTGCCTGGAATCAGATCAATGGTAAACTCCAAAGATCTATCTAAGGGAAGTCCATAGATATCGTTTGGAAATACATCAGGAAAATCCCAGACTACCCTCGGCAATACTGGCTCAGCTTCCATCGACATAATCATCTCTTATACTAGGTTGGCCTTAAACTTCAATGGTTCAAAGGAACTACTACCACTAAAGAATTCAAACTCTGAGTGATTGGAAATTTGAAACACCATCTTCCTGAGTCTACAATATATAGTGGCATAGAACATCCCTAACCAATCCATTCCAAATACTGCTTCGAAATAAAGCATCTTCATCATTAAGAAATATACATACAATCTTCGTCCACAAATCTCTACAGGACAGTGACAGTGTCCTGAAAAACTGCGGATCACTCCACTCCCGGTATGGATATTCCAACTAGAAGCAAATGAGTCTACCACTAAAGAATTCCTAGTCACAAATTGTTGGGACAGGAAGCAATGAGATGATCCTGAATCAAAGAGTGGCAGGGCAGGAAAAGAGGCAACTCTAATAATGCCTAAGAGGAAAACAACATAAAACTAACATAAGGGTCTAACCATCCTAATCATATCAACAGATATATCATACTGTAACAGAAATGGAAAAGCATTCATCACTTAAAGAAAAATGATTATCCCACCAAGGTAGGGGATAAAGGGAGTTGATCTTTGTCAGTTTTGCAAGGGGATCTTGCGCAAATTACTCCATGGGGTTGATTGAGATCACCACTAACGGTTTGTATTGAGGGGGGTTGTTCCTCCTAATAATACGTGGTATTGGTGATTGTAATCATTAATATTTAGTGGAGTTATTTGATTTCCTGGGCGAGGCCCCATAGATGTAGGTGTGCGCACCGAACTACGTTACCAAGTTCCTTGGTCACCTTGGTTTCTTTGATTTATCTCTGTGTTTTATTGGTTGTGCATATGTACTGAATATCAATTGGTATCAGAGCAGGTCATTCGTGCTGCTTTGTGTTGTCAAAGTGGGTGTGATCCTGAGTTTTAGTACGCAAACCATGAATACGAAAGAAGGTGCATCCGTGACACGTCCTCCTTTGCTCACCGGTACAAACTACATCTACTGGAAGTCTCGGATGCGTGCATTCATTAAGTCGCTCGATGAGAAAGCTTGGGTGGCCACGATAGAAGGATGGACTCCTCCAGTCCAAGTTGACAAAGAAGGAAAAGAACACCTTATACCTGCTAAATATTGTAGTCCCGAAGAAGATCGAGTGGCTCTGGGAAATTCAAAGGCAGTGAATGCTATCTTTACAGCTGTGGATGAAGAGCGGTTCAAGTTAATCTCCACATGTGAGTATGCAAAGGAAGCGTGGGATATACTACAGAATATTCATGAAGGAACCAGTATGGTAAGAGCCTCTAAACTTCAAATGCTTGCATCTCAATTTGAAAATCTCAGGATGAATGATGATGAGACTGTAGCTGAGTTCAATATGAGACTGTGGGATATAACTAATCAGGCCTTCCAATTGGGGAAGAAATACCTCAAAAGAAGGTGGTTGAGAAAACTCTGAGATCCCTATCTGATAAGTTCTCTGCAAAGATTGCGGCCATTGAAGAAATGAGGAACACATTTACTATGAGATTGGATGAACTCATGGGATCTCTTCAGACCTATGAAATGAATCTGAAGCAGAACAAAAGGGACAAAGGGGTGGCTCTAAAGACAGAAGTCAGTGAAACACCTAAACCTGAGAATGAATCGGATATTGATGATGACAGTGCACTGTTGACTAAGAACTTCAGCAGAATGATGAGAAAGATCAGTAACAAGGGCCAGAATTTCAGATCTGCCAACAAGGAAACACGACCGTATCTCCCTACTGCTGGAAAGGCTATTAGTCGTCCCGCACAGAAGTATGAACCGAAGAAAAAAGGTAAAGAAATACAGTGCAGGGAGTGTGGGGGTTTTGGTCACATACAAGCTGAATGTGCTAATACCCTCAAGACGCAGAAAGGAAAATCATTAGATAGTAACTAGAGTGATGATGATTCCGAAGGAAGTGCTGGAGATGAGGACATCACCAGCAACTATGTGGCCTTTACAGCTATTCTGGATGATCAATCCGATTGTGACACCCCTAGCTATATTGGACCCAATGTTGCCACATCTAGTACAACATTGGAGAACAAAATTGCAAATGTCAGAAAGGATGTTGCAACATCTAGTACAACATCTGACAGTGACATTGATTCTGAGGCAGGCAGTGATGAGGAGGTTGGTGAAGAAGACATTCGGTCGGCTTATCAGATGATGTTTAACAAGTGGATGAAGATTTGTGAGGTCAACAAAATCTTAAAGGAAGAAAATGTCAAACTAAAAAGTGAAAAAGACGATGTTGGGGCTAAACTGTTGAAGACCAAGCTCAATCTCAGAAATCTTGAGAGCCAACTCAGGAAAACTCACCTCAGAGCTGAGAAGGCTAAAAACATCCTCAACAAGTGGAACTCAGGGAAGACAAAGCTCGATGACATTCTGAACATGGGGAAAATCTCAGGGGATCGCACTGGTGTAGGGTACAACAGAGGAGATTATCTTCATGTTTCCAAGGAAAGACAGGTTCTTGTTACTAAAGAACTTGGAAAAATGAGACATTTCAAGCAAATTGAACAGAAGTTGAAGAAGAAGAAGAGTACTGCATCTGGGCGTCCTGTGTGTGACTACTGTCAGTTCGTAGCGCAACGAACAGGAACTGTTTCAGCCGCTTGAAGCATCAGCATGAAGGAAAGAACGATAGACATACCGCTAAAAGCTTGATGAAAAAGTGGGTACGGAAATCTGAACTGTATAGCATGGTCACGTACACTTCTATGATTGCATTTTCGGAAAACTTGTGGTACTTCGACAATGGGTGCTCCCGACACATAACTGGCAATCGGAGTCTCATTACTGAGTATGTTACTGGCAACAAAGGCCATGTAACTTTTGGTGATGGTCAAAGGAGCAATGTCATTGGAAAGGGAAATTTAAAGATGACATGATCCATTAATCTAAAAGATGTCATGCATGTGGAAGACTTGAAGGTAAATCTTATCAGCATAAGCCAATTGTGCGATCAAGGTCTTTTTGTTCAGTTTACTAAAAATGAGTGCTTAGTTTTAAGACGGAGTTTGCATTTTGACTGGGAAAAGATCTGCTGACAACTGTTATTTATTTCAAGAGACAAACAAGTGTCTCAATATGACTGTTGGTGTCTCTGAGCAGTGGCACCAAAAGCTAGGGCATCTCAAATACAAGACCTTGATGAAGAAATCCAAGGTGGGAGCTGTTCGTGGGATACCAACTTTAAACAAGAAGAGAGAGGGGGTGTGTGGTCCATGTCAACTAGGAAAACAAAATAAGACTAACCACAGGCCACTTCAAACGATCAGTACGACCAAAAACTTGGAGCTATTACACATGGATCGGATCAAACCTATGGCTGAAGTCAGCATGGGGGGTAAGAAATACATTTATGTTTGTGTTGACGATTTTTCAAGGTTCATCTGGGTAGATTTTCTTAAGGAAAAGTCAGACACATTTGAAGCTTTCAAGAAACTATGTAGTCGACTTCAGATTGAGAAAGGAGATATCATTGGGAAGATTGTTAGGATTCGAAGTGATCACAGCAAGGAGTTTGAGAATCATTAATTCATTTTCTGATTTTTGTGAAACTCAAGGAATTGCACATGAATTATCAGCCCCTAAGACTCCACAACAAAATGGAGTGGTTGAACGGAAAAACTGTACCTTACAAGAAATGGCACACATGATGCTAAATGCCAGGAAGGTTAGTGCCAGATGGTGGGCTGAAGCTGTCAACATTGCATGCTACACTATAAATAGAGTCCATCTTCGTCCCAGAACTGAGAAAACCCCTTATGAGATCTAGAAAGGTAGAAAACTTGATGTATCTTATTTTCATATCTTTGGTAGCAGAGTTATATTCTGCAAGATCGTACTCCGAGGGGAAAGTTTGATGCTAAGAGTGACAAAGGAATATTTCTTGGATATTCCACAACAAGCCGTGCCTTCAGGGTGTTAAACCATCGTACCAATGTGATGATGGAGTCAATTAATGTTGTGGTAGACGATTTTGATCAGGGGGAAGCTACTATAAGTGCAGGGACTACCTCTCAGGAAGAAGGGGCTGATGAGGAAGACAGTGGTGAACAAAATATTGCAACATGTGATACAACACAAGGTAATGTTGAACAAAATGTTGTAACACAGAGTTCAACATCTGTAAACGAACCAATATCTGAGTTAGGTGATACTCATGCTCCTGGAGGAATCACTAGAGTCATACGAAATCATCCTCTTGAGCTGGTTATTGGGGATGTTTAAGACGGACTCCGTACAAGAGGTACAAGCCAAGTCAACTACCGTGATCTTGCCAGGTACATCTGCTTTCTCTCAGTTGTTGAACCTAAAAAATGTGAGGGAAGCACTTCTTGATGCGTTCTGGGTGTTAGCTATGCAAGATTAGATGAATCAATTTCAGCGTAATGATGTCTGGTGTCTGGTTGAGAGAGCTAAGGGGATAAATGTTATTGGGACAAAATGGATATTTAAGAATAAAACCGATGAGAAAGGTAGTGTCACTCGCAACAAGGCTCGCTTGGTAGCTCAAGGCTACACTTAAGTTGAGGGCATTGATTTTATTTAGACATTTGCACCTGTAGCTCGGCTGGAATCCATTAGACTTCTTTTGGCAGTTGCCTGCAGTTTCAACTTCAAGCTCCATAAGATGGATGTGAAGAGCGATTTCCTAAATGGGATATTGACTGAAGAAGTATATGTTGAACAACCGAAAGTGTTTGAGGATCCATTTCTTCCAAATCATGTCTACCGGCTGAAGAAGTCTCTCTATGGATTGAAGCAAGCGCCAAGGGCTTGGTACGAGAGGTTGACTAAATATCTTCTCAAAAAGGGTATGAACGAGGAGGAGCCGACAAGACATTATTTGTTCAAAGAACCAGGTCAGCGATTATTGTTGCTCAGATCTACGTGGATGATATAGTATTCGGGTCTACTTCACAACAGCTGGTGCGTGAGTTCAGTGCTCTCATGCAGAAGGAGTTCGAGATGATCATGGTTGGTGAATTGAACATGTTTCTTGGACTTCAGGTAAAACAATCTAGTGACGGTTTGTTCATCGCCCAAAGTAAATATGCTAAAAATCTTGTTAAGAGGTTTGATCTGGAAAATTCTCGACAAGTTCGCACTCCTATGTCCACGAGTGAAAAGATTTCCTAGGATGATGGTGGAAAATCGGTGGAAGTCACATTATACAGAAGTATGATAGGGAGTTTACTGTATCTGACAGCTAGCAGGCCAGATATCAGTTTCAGTGTGGGGGTGTGTGCACGCTATCAAGCATGTCATAAAGAGTCTTAAATTACTGCAGTTAAAAGAATTATAAGATATGTCAGTAGGATAGCCGAATATGGTATATGGTATACTAAGAACTCTAATACCTTACTTTCAGGCTACAGTGATGCTGATTGGGTAGGAAATGCTGACAGCAAAATTACCACATGTGGATGCTTCTATATGGGAAATAATCTTGTTTCTTGGTATAGTAAGAAGCAGAACTCTATCTCACTATCCACTGCTGAGGCCGAATATATTGCTGCAGGAAGTTGTTGTACACAACTCCTATGGATGAAACAGATGCTGACAGATTATGGGGTGGAGCAGAGTGTCTTGACTATTTTATGCCACAACCAGAGTGCCATCAATATATCCAAGAATCCTGTCCAACATTGCAGAACCAAGCACATAGACATCCGACATCATTTCATCAGAGAACTGGTTGAGAAGAATGTCCTAGCCATGGAATATGTTGCAAATTCCAACCAATTAGCAGACATCTTTACTAAACCACTGGACTCCAGCAGATTTGAAGAATTGCGACAGGCTCTTGGGCTGTGTCGTATTTAATGTTGCACATTATGTTGAACATAATGTTGCACGTTATGTTGCAACACTAAGGGGGTTGAGTTAGTACTTGTGGTGGGGGCAAGTTAATGCTTAGTCCAGTTTCTATTATTTCCATCTTGGTCCTTTTTCTCTCTCGTTTCTTTCCCAAGTTCTTTCAAAGGCTCCGGAGTGTTTCTAGGGTTCTTGATTTTCTTTGTTGGAGATCTTATCTGTCTCGCTTCATCAAATGGGTCGCGATCAGAACAAGAAGCCCTCTTAGAATCCTCGCCATTCCTCTCGTCAGGCCTCATCCTCTAAGAAAACTGCATCACCGGCTTCATCACCACGAGTTAAATGAAACGGGACAGCATCTCGCTCCTTTAGGGTATCATCATTTGGTAATTCTTCTCCCACGTCATCTCGAGTGTCTCTTGATTACATGCAGTATAGGTCTTCTTCGAATTCGGCGTTAGTATCGTTTTCCCCAATTCTCGATATTCCTCTTCTTTTGGTCAAACCCTCATTGTCGGATTCTGAAGAAGATGAGAAGTTTCTCCATCCAGTCACCGTTCAAGATTGGTTTTGGTATCTCTGAAGGACTGGGCACAGATTGGATCTCTCATGGTTGGATCTCTCTGGAGTACGTTTGGACCTCTCGAACTAAAAAAAGTGCACGACAAGTTGGTTAGTGTGGAAGTGCCTGATGATGACGAGATCATCCTCACAACCTGGAATCCACGTAGATCATCTGTGAGAATTTCTGAAATTGTTGTTGTGGAGATTTCTGACTCTGAGTCCTCCATGTCCGCAGAGAAGTCCAGTATGGATGTTGATGGGGGTGTTGAATCCAGTTATGTGGATGCTGTTGAAGATTGTGATGCCCATGCTATTCCTTTAGATATTACTAATACGCATGTTGAAGCATGGGTGGAAAAAATTGGCTGAAATGGATGTTGATCCTAATAACAATGCTGTGTCGGATGTGACTGGTATGGCAGAAATACCCGTTGCAACATGAGTGGATGCCGTACCTGATGTGGGTGTAGCAGCCGAATCACCCAATGTATTGAAAGAAGATACCCATATTGAAGGAACCCTAGTGGTGGTAGCCCCAGGTTGTTCATCTGAGTCTCATGAGTCTCGTGTCCATGAAGAAGCTGTCCAAGATGATGTTCCAGTGGCTGTACAAGGAGATGGCATTGCAGCTATGACAGATGTGGAATTCATGATTGCCTCAGGGAATGTAAATACTCCTGGTGATGATGCTACTCTTTTTGACAATGTTGGACCCAGTGACAATGTTCCATCAAATGTTGGACCATCTGTTGCAGTAGAGAAGATTGATGTGTAAGAAGAAGGAGACTCAGTAGCTGGTTCTCCTGCTGTGGATCTGATACTCCCTCACACATGCAAATCAAGATCTGGGTCTCGAAAGCGTGCTGCTCCATCCAGATTGGTTACTCCTTCTCCATCTAAGAAATCCAAAGTGGCTGGTTCTTTAGGTTCTCCCTCCTTATCTCCTTTTACTGCATCTGATGCTATGTCTAAACTATTTTTCGACAAATCCTGCAAGAAGAGATGTCCCTTATATTTTGAGAGATCCATTCTTAGTGAAAAATCTCTATCTCTTCCTTCTTTTGAAAAGACCCAGTTCGTATCTTTCCTAAAGGAAATCAATCTCCTTTATGTTGCCAGTTGCTTGCCAGTTGCTTCAAGACTTTCTATCCTGTCTTCGTTGGGGAATTCTATTGCAACCTATCTAAATCTTCAGGGGAGTCTATGTCTAGATGGGCTTTCAGATCCTTTATTCGGGAAAAAGTTGTCACTTTCTCCCCATCTGTGTTGAACAAAATTTTGAAGTGGCCTTGCTCTCAAATTCTGTCTGTGTTTGGGAACTCAGTTGGTGATGACTATGACCCACTGTCACAGTGGAAAAGTTCAAGAGTTGGCCCAAGTTGTTCTCTTTTCCATCATCCACCCTGACGGAAAAATTCTTTTTGCTCTATAGGATCGCTACTAGGAACTGGCTCCCTACCTCTAATGTGTCTGTTGTCACTAAGACCATGTGCAAACTGATCTATGCTGCTGGGACCAAGAAGGCTTTTAATCTCAGATGCATTATCTTTGACTCCATTTTATCTCTTTCGGAGTCCTCAGCACCCTCATCATCTCTGCCTCATGCTTCCCTTATCTCCATGGTGATCATCTCCCAGAGGATTGTCCGCTCTCCTACTGATCTTGCTTCGGCCTGTGAGGGAATTATTTTTACTGCCAAGTCTGTGGCCAGGAAACTAGATGATATATCTGATCTCTCTCCCCCTTCTCAGAAGACTGTCCCTACATCTCCATTATCCCCTCCATCTGCATCTACTTCTATCGACAGGGAGCCTCCATCTGCATCTTGCTCGGTAGACGGTCAGTCTCTTATCATGGAGGACATTCAAGTGCTTGAAAAAGCTATACAGAATGTGGATGATCAGCTACTTCTTCTACACAGTCAGAAGGTACTGCTTAATGCTCACATGCTTCTGCTTCGGGACAGACTTTCTCAGTTAAAGTCCAAACTTACTTTAGGTAGTGGTACCAAGTGAGGTACGTTCTTTGTTCTTTCAGTGGCCCAAAGGGGGAGTATTATCATGATATGGGTTTTATGATATGGGTTTGTAGATATGCTTTGAAAAATATGTGTTGTTGTCTATGTGGGTGCAATTTGTGCCGCTGTTGCTGAAGAGGATGTATGATGCTATATGTGTGAAATTTATTTCATCTCCATCTATGGCTTTGGTTCCTGAATGTTCTTCATCTTGCTCTCGCCTCTGTTTTACTAGATTGTGCCACTAAAAGCCAAATGGGGAGATTGTTAGGTCATTCATGTATAGCTATGTTGTCATTAGTGGCACAATGACTTCATATGACGGATCACAGCTTGTGTTATGGAGAATGTTGAATAATGTGTTGAACATTGTGTTGAACATAATGTTCAACGTACTGCATCAAGTATATAAGATGTATGTCAAGCTTGGGTTTATTGAAGATGGGAGAAACTTCTGATTGCTGTTTATTACCTTCAAAGTTTTTGTGTTTTTCCGTCAACTGAATAATCGTTGAAGATCTTGTTGGTATCTAGTATCTCCCGTTTCTATTTGAGTCGATTGAAGATAGAGAGAGACTTTTGCCCACATATGGTTATTACTGTTTTTAGAAGATTTGGCAGAACTATTTCCTAGCCTGGTTCCGTTAATTGTGGACGTCCAATCTTCTCGGATTTGATTGAGCTAACTTCCTTTAACGGCTCCGTGTTTGAGGGGGAGAGGTTGTTTGAAAGAAGTGCGAAGATTGGCGGCTAGGGTTTAACGACTCGAACGATGACTTTTACGGAAGTTGCGAGGAGCTCCGGGAGGAGGCTGACGGCTACTAAGGTAGGGGATCAAGAGAGTTGATCTTTGTCAGTTTAGCAAGGGGATCTTGCACGCAAGGGGAGCTTGCGCAAATTACTCCACGGGTTTGATTGAGATCACCCCTAACGGTTTGTATTGAGGGGAAGGTTGTTTCCCCTAATAATACGTGGTATTGGTGATTGTAATCATTAATATTTAGTGGAGTTATTTGACTTCCTGGGCGAGGCCCCGCAGATGTAGGTGTGCGCACCGAACCGCGTTACCAAGTTCCTTGTGTCACCTTGGTTTCTTTGATTTATCTCTGTGTTTTATTGGTTGTGCAATGTACTGAATATCAGGGTCGATGACTTCAAGACTTACCGAAACCGACGGCCTTATGACGGAGCACGATGCATGCATCGTTTTCTTTGGCGGCGGAGGTGCTGTACTTGAGGGTGAAGATCAAGGGCTTGATCGCCCCCGAAGCAGCGATGAATGATTTGTTTTCATCGCAGAGGGAGAGGTTGAGGATGACTGTGGCTACGTGCTCCTGAAGGACATGATCGACGGAGGATAGGAGGGAGATGTGGGGCTTGACGACATCGGAGGAGGCGATCTTGAGATGGTTTTCGGGGTTGTGCTTGGCGAGTAGGCGGAGCTCCATGGCGGAGCGGCGTTGGAGGTCGAGGTAAGGGGAGTCGAGGCCGGCGATGAGGCCGCGGATGAGGTTCTCGTCAGAAGAGAGGAATGCGTCAGAGGCGGCGATGGGGAACTCGTCGGAACTGTCGGAGCCGCAGTCACACCACATTTGTTGCGGAGCCCACCCCTTAGCTTGGGCACACAGCAGCCCCATCGTGCGTTGTCCCGTCGTGGGCCCGTAGCCGTCCCATTTGCATTGATGAAGAAAAATGACAACAAGCGCTCACCCACATCGCTTCGTGGGTTCTTAGGGCCTGTTCTTTTGTTGGAAAGTATATAGTGGGAAAGTTGAGAAGTGTGGAATCTGATGAGAGTGAAATTTGGTGTAGTGTGTTCTTTTGTTGGAAAATTGAGTTGGATTGTGGAGTTGGAAAGTTGAGGTGGGGTCCACTCCGTGTAGTGTGTTCTTTTGGTTGAAGAAAGTTGGAGGTGGAAAGTGGTGTGGGGTCAACTCAAATGAATATGAAAAGATTAAATCCATTTGTTTATAGCAAGGGCCTACACTTCTGTTTGTTGCAATTGCAACGAAATCATAAAAAAAAATTAAAATGAACACAGGCTGTGTTCTGATTGGCGCAGGGAGATGATGGGCCCCACAACTACGTGGATTCCTTTGTTTTCCTCTGGTTTTGCGGAGGGGAAAAAAACACATTCAAGAATCCTTTGACACCCTCCACGTCGGACAGGATTCCCGAAAATTCAAACCCACAAAAGAACACGGTACAAAAAAGCGAAGGAGGAATCCATGCAATAGTACATGAATAATAGAAAAATCGGGATTCCTCTCCAAGAATCGGAGAAAAAAACATGACCTTCGCCACGTTCCAACCGAAGTATTTCCGTGGCTGTATGTAGCAAACTTCTTTTTTATTTTGCATAACCATCTCCAAATCAGTGTAGATGTATATTTCTCTCACACGTAGTACGGGAAAGCGAGCGGATTAAGACCTTAACCGACGTTCAGTGTGTTCAACTCACAATCGGAAAAGGACACGTATACACTACGGATTTGACCTACCCGTCAACTATAAATAAGTAAACAAAGACTGAAGGAGAAAATCGATCCTCAAGTATTCATCCGCTTTGATTCCGTTGTATGTTTGCTTCCCTTCGGATTTCTGCCTTGAGAGATCTTTCTGTGCTATCGATTTTAAGCTGCTGGGGAGGCTCATAACCTAGATCTCAGATCTCAGTTCGTATCCATTCAATTTCTCAGAATTTGCCATTTTCACTAGTTTTTGGAGGTAATGCTTGCTGCCGTCGTTGTTGCTTTAACTTTTGTAATATTTGGGATTTCTAAGGGGTTGTTGGGAGAAAATCAAATTGAGAATTTTGATCTGATTTGTGATTTGATTTTTCTTCTGGGCTTGCTCTGATGTTAGTCATTGCAGGTGGTCGATTTGACGAAGGTTGGAGACGTTAAAAGAGCGGAACAATGGAATGTGGAGTGTGTCATTCAAAATTGAAGTCCCCAAACGCGCGGGCCGTGTCGAGAGCCTATGTCAAGCATAGGAGCGATGTGTCATCCAGCCGTCGTGCTCTCAATGTCCTTCTGGTTGTCGGTGATTGCGTCTTAGTTGGGCTCCAGGTAATCGATTATTTTCACTTGCTGTTGGTTTACTTGTTCAGTTGAGTTATACTACGCCATACATCACAATTCACAATCATACCTTATGCATGCCGAAAGTCTAGGTTTCTGGTACTTGCATGAAAATAAAATTTTATGGGCATATGTGTATAATGTATTGGTATCCTAGGAATATTTTCGAATTCTCTAGGGCACTTCAAGCTTTAGTTGTGGGAGCTGGCCCCAAATCAGTCTATTACAATGTTTTCTTGAGTCGACCTTCTGAACTTCACATGATACGAACTCAGAACATAACGTTAGGTATCAATATGCTCTTTGGGCAAGGGAAGCTTTATTACAAGGTTTAAAATCTCAGTTTCGGTCTCGTTATCATGTGGTAGTTTATACTTTATAGTATCACAATTGGTTGTGTCGAAAACATTAGGTTATATGTATCAAAAGTGTTGGACTTTATGTATCTATTTTTTAGCTCAACAAAGCCGATAGTTGCATGTAGATATTCATATTAAATAAGTGATTCATATGTCTATAGATTATCTTTATTATGTAGGATGCTATTTTCTCTTTTGCTAACCCACTCGATCAACGGATCACCATTTCAATCCTTAAATTTGACGGTTAAACTAGATTGTTTACGAACAGTATATGAAATAAAATAGAAGTTTAAATTTTATAAAATAGAAGTTTAAATTTTAATAAACCAAACCTTAGAAACCCTTCTTAGATTAGTTGTTTTCGGTTAGTATCAATGGTATCGGCCTATTTTGGATTGATCAGATCAGCATGATTGTATTACAATACGATATGAATGATACGTATCGGTATCGGCTAAGATTTTAAACCCTACTTTATTATATTTTGATCACTGGACGCTGTCATCTTTGAATGGACCTCTCATATTTATGACTTGTCCCTTTCTTTGCGCGTGGTAACTTTAACATGATTTACTGTCTACAAAAACCATCTGAACTAGCTAGTCTAGTCACAACATAAGTGGCATGCATGCGACTTTGATTTTGTTTATGTTTCCTTGTGCATTATGGAGTATTGAAAGTTGTTAGTATGGTCTTTCATCCTAGCCAAGTAATTATGCTACTACTTACTACAAATTGATTTAGATTGCAGTGTAGTAGACATCGAAGTCCTCATAACGTTCCATGTGGCTAGTTCTGATGAGGTTCTAGAAGGCATGTTACAATAAGCGAGAGTTTACATTATTGGCTATTGAAAAATTATTTGGATTAATAACCTAGATAAGTTCCTAGTCTCCTTATTAGGTATATTATTGACTAGATCATTAACTTACCGGCCTAACTACCCTCTGTTTTTTTGCAATCGCCTCAAGTTGATCTCATATTATCATATGTTCTTTGTTACATATATATCTTACCATTGGGCCCCTTGATGGTGTATCAAGTAAATTTACCATTTTGTCATTTGATTTTAATAATTTCTTCCAAAATTTCTTCGCCACAAAGTGGCACTCAATTTCAACTTGCTTTGTCCTCATGTAATTTAAAACTGGATTATTATCACTGTAACAACCTGCTTATCGTAGTTTACAACCTTGTGTTTTACCATGTTTAAATCCAAGCTCTTAGTCTTAGCAATCTCCCTGTTACTTCTAAGAAACCAAGTTATCTCTAAATCCCATTGGTTTTATGTTGTCTTTTGGTGATCCAACCCAAATTTCATATTATTACTTTCCAATACCAACTCATATAATTCTGATATGAACATCTAACAACATATCTTTTTCGAGACAACAAAATGCCATGTATTAGCTACTTCAATCCTACGAACTATCTCCATTGCACAAATCCTTCACCTAAAATTAGCTATAGAATAGTCATAGATAAATAGTTCCAATATTTGATTTTCCTTGCACCGTCTTGTGATGCCCTGTGTAGCTACTGCACATGTACTAGAGGGGGGGATATGACTTTAAAATAATCAAGAGAGTTATTCCTAATTATTGTGCAAACATACAAACAACAATGCGGAATCGACTACAAACAACAAGAATAGACAACGCAAACAAATGATGTAACGGGTTCAGATCCACCCAAGTCTCCCCGACTTGTTCCCGGTGATCCTACGTCCCAGCCACTCGGATCCCCTCCGGATACTTGAGTTAGAGACCACTAACCCAAGATTTCCACTATGAAATTCTTGTAGAAAAACCTCTACAAGACCAAATCATACACAAATGACATGTGACTCCCACAACCCGGGATCACACCCTTTCTCTCACAACCGAGAAAAACACTTACAATCAAAGTAAATGAAATATGAAATACTTACCAACAAAATCCTATGCCTTGAGTAAACTTACCAATATTAGGGCAAGAAGGATTTTGAGGAAGAAGATGTCACCAAACCCTAGCTCCAAGAAGTTGACCAGCAATAGAAGCCTAGGGTGGAGTTGGTGACCTTGATTCAAGCTCTTAGCTTGAGAGGCTCACAATGGAGAGAATCTCTCTTGAAGAATTAGGGCTCAAGAAGTTGAGGGAGAGATTCTTGTGAGAAGAGAGAGCTTTGGAATAGAGTTGAATGGCTCCTCTTAGATTTCTCTAAACCTCTAGAATGGCAGCCTTGGGTACTAGGAAAGAACCCCTCCAAGTATATATAAGATAGAAGAAAGAGAGAGCAAAAATCGTGGCATTAAATGCTCCAACGGCTCTATTCTGAACCAGTCTAGTCGGTCAAAGAAGGATCACTGACAGACTAGTTTCTCAACTAAACTAGTCGGTCAGTGATTCAACATGAACCGACTAACGGGAGAACAGCCAAAAGAGAAAGTTCAGACATAAAGAACTAGTCGGTCTAAGAAGACTTGCCAACCGACTAGTTTCACAACTAGTCGGTCGGTGAGTGTTCTTTGATCGACTAAGAGTTGAAATAGTATAGTCTGAAATCAAGGAGAACTAGTCGGTCAGAGAACAAATCCGAACCGATTAGTTTCTCAACTAGTCGGTCGATGATTGTTCTTTGACCGACTAACGATAAACAGTAGCTCAGGCTGTGAAAATGAAGATATAACTAGTCGGTCCATGAAGGATTCCAAACCGACTAGTTTGACAACTAGTCGGTCGGTGAACCTTCTTGGACCGACTAATTGGCCAATAGTGAATGAGCTGAAATGAGCAAGGAGATCTAGTCGGTTCAAGAAGAATTGCTGACCGACTAGATTGCCATCTAGTCGGTTGGTTCTTCTTCTTGAACCAACTAAGATGCACTAGAAGCCGCGAAATGAAGCGTAAGGCTTCGGAAAAGTTTCTATGGGCTTCTATGATAATCCTAGCTCTAATGATGTAAGACCTACTCAGGGCTTAATATTCTACAGAAAGAAACTAGAAGACAATAAATAAACCTTGACGAACCGTCTTCAAAGCTTCAATCCGGATCTCTTGACTTCAATAATGGTCCTTGAACTTCAATGAAGCTTCAAGCACACGATCACGCGCTTTAAGAAGTCTTGAGACGTCGCTTTTGATGTTCATAGAATTTTGGCGACGATATCCATAACTGCGCTCACAAAGAGTTAGTTCACAATATTTATGTTTGCTCATCATCAAAACCAAATCCGCAGAATCAATACTCAACATTCTCCCCCTTTTTGGTGATGACAAACCAACATAAATACTAATCAATAATAATGATTAAAATGAAATTTACTTGCTCCCCCTGCATTGATGACACGTTAGTTCCGTATTCAATAATAATCATACGCATCAAGCAGACGAGGAAAGTATAAAATGTGAACTCGAGTATTGCAATTTACGATCTAAATCCATTTTTATATCTTAACTCCCACTGAATCTAACATATCAAATTATATTCATGGTAAAATGCTTTAAATTATCATTTAGCATATTGTCATTATTAATTCTCTCCCCCTTTGGCATTAGCAAAAAGAGCGGGAGGAGATCAACGACAACAATGGCTAAAAAATGAAAGCATGAGAGTCTAAGAATACGAACACGGTCCAAATGACACCTATGTAAAATACCAAATGTTAAATACCGAATAAAATCAAAACGTGCCAACAAGACCATAGTCAAAAAACGAAATCATCAAAACTCAAATCAATTTCACATATTGAGTTACGGAACATACTCTCCAATATCAACATTCTTGGTTAATTTAATGCATGGAAAACAATTCTATGTTTTCATAAAAGTAAATCTATTTAACCAATATAATCGTCGATCGACGAAGTCAATATCAGAGACATAAATACAATATGAAAATCAACTAACAATTTTATGCAAAAGTGTTATGCCAAAAATAGATAGTAACTTCATAAAAACTTATGGCGTACACAATTCTAGTACACTAGCATGCGTTCCGAGATACTTACTAAATGAGTCAATAATAAGTATGGAATGCCATGAGCATACGAACGATAAGAATTATACCATAAGCTCAAAACTAGCATCAAGATATGCATGAGATATTCTAAAACACAGAGACATCTACATGCATTCAACACACATGGATACCAAATGTATATCAAATGTAAGAATATACTTACAACATTAAGCTCCCCCTACTTTGGTGCATCACTTAAGCACCATCAACTCCAATTGATTGAAAATCCTTGCAAATCAAGGAGTTGGTAGGGTTGGTATCCCACGGTGGATTGAACCAAGAAAAACATAATATGGAGCTAAAATTTGATTTGTTGCTCCTTCTCTTATCCTTGAGTATCTGAAGATAAAATATCATTCCATGGTACCCAAGGACATTGGGTCCTAAGAGATTAGACCTTTGTAAGCCAAGTCCAATTGGACTTAGACTTCCCAACGAAATCATCATTATGCACGACATTCATAAAATAGGAATTCATGTAAGCTTGTTTTTCATGCATGCTTGTGTCCTTCGGGCCCCAAATAGTGAATGTCATGGGAGCCCTAGTCCTATTGGGAGCATGCACATGTTGTTGATTTCTATGTGATGCATGTCGTTGATATGCATATGCATGACGTGGATAAGCATATTGCACATGATGAAATGGTGCATGATGAAAATTGTTCATATGATAGTGTGGATGAACATATGCATGTGGAGGAACACGCGCACGAGTGTGTCTCACATGGTGTCCACGTGCTCGTGGACGTGGAGCATAAAAATCATCATACATATGAACATGTGGGGTAGGATGTGTGTTCCTACGTGACATGGTATACATGAAAGCATGACCCTTCTTTGGAGGTCCACCCAAAGTGGGTTTCCTTCCAAAAGAGGGTGTGTGCCTAGTGGAAGCACCATTGGTAGAAGAACTACCCATGGAGTGTTTACTCCCACTAGTTGAGGCTTCGGAAGATGGCCTAACAAAGGTCGTGACCGATTTGGATGAGTCTCACATCCTACACCCTAAGCCAATGTGATAATTGGCCGGAAGTAAGTCATTTAGGATATTATCCAAATGGCACTTACCTTTATTGAATTTCTTAATTCGGCCTAGTATGCACTCATACTTCTCGGTGAGAGAATGCATAGAAGCATCCAAGGTGGACACTTGCGACGTGAGCACATAAACACGAGACTTGAGATTCTCATTCTCGATACTCAAAGTTGAGTTTCGAGAAATCCAATCCGCTATCTCATGTTCATCCGAATTCTCAATATGCACATGCTCAAGTTGAGATTTGAGATTTAGGATTTCATTTCTCAACCCTTCAACAACGGTGTCATTGTTGATGATGATAGGCTTAGGTGAGGTTTGGAGACTAGTTAGCTCATTTTTAGTCTTAATAAACCTATTAGCCAATTTAGAAAACTTATACCAAAGTTGTTTGTTAGCTAATCAAAGTTCATCCATAGTTACCTCATCGCCTTCATCCTCGCTTTCATCCTCGCTTTCATCGGAGGAGGTCTCTGAATATGTTCTTCTTTTCCCATGAAGCACATTTGTGCTTTCTCCATTTGTCCATCATCCGACTCTCCACTTGAGGAGTCCTCTTCGGAGTCGGTGAATGAGCCGACAAGCCCTTTCTTATACCCTTTCTTGTACTTCCTCGACTTGTCGTACTTGGATGCTTTCCACTTCTCCTTGTGTTTGTTGAGAGGACAATCCGGCTTGATGTGTCTTGGCTTGTTGCATTTATAACACACAGGAGTAGATGCATTAGAAGAACTAAATTTAGCTTTGTTCTTGAATTTACCTTTTCGGAAGAATCGGTCGAACTTCTTTGCCAAATCGGCCAAAGCTTCTATGTCCAACTCGTCTTCTGATTCTTCATCATCGGTAGATGTAGATGTAGATGGAGCGGCCTTGAATGCAATCGTCTTTTTCTTTGGCACATCTTGCTCCAAGTAAGACTTCATCTTTTCCTGCATCTTGATCTTACTGTCGTTGCGTACCTCATAAGACAACAAGGTACCTATTAGTTGTACAACAGTATATTTATTCATATCGTTACCTTCCTCGATGGCGAAGGTACGCTTTTCCCAACAAGAAGGAAGTCCGTTAATAATCTTCGCGACTTTCTCCTTTTGGGTATAGTTCTTCCCAAGAGCTTCCAACTCGTTGGATATGTCCACGAAACGAGCATAGTACTCCTTCATACTTTCACCCCGTTCCATGTGAAATAATTCGAACTCTTTGTTAGCAACAACGAGTTTAGAGTCTTTTACCGTACTCGTCCCTTCGTGCAAGATGAGGAGTTGGTTCCATATTTAATATGCACTCTTACATGTGCATATCTTGTTGAAGTCTTCGGGCTCCAACGCACATTGCAAGGCATTCATGGCCTTGGCATTGTTTACCTCTGCGGCAACCTCTGCGGTAGTCCACTTCGTGAAGTCTTCTTCGGGCTCGACATACTCCGTCAACGTGGCTCTCCATAGTGAAGCGCTCCGGAGGAA
The DNA here is from genome assembly GCA_030789695.1 of Scilla litardierei. Classification (NCBI taxonomy): domain Eukaryota; kingdom Viridiplantae; phylum Streptophyta; class Magnoliopsida; order Asparagales; family Asparagaceae; genus Scilla; species Scilla litardierei. Next base: position 38,825 of record JAULAV010001208.1, read on the forward strand.
CGTTTCCATCCGGCATTTTCAGTACCCGTAATTGGTACCGTTGAAGAAAGAAGGCCTAGTAGAGGAATGTCCTTTCATCACCGAAGAAGCTCCTTTACGATTCTTGAAAACGCTGTAGTCGTTGTTCGTTATAGCTATGAACGTGGCTCTGATACCAATTGTGATACCCTGTGTAGCTACTACACATGTACTAGAGGGGGGTGAATAGTACTTTAAAATAATCAAGAGAGTTATTCCTAATTATTGTGCAAACATACAAACAACAATGCGGAATAGACTACAAACAACAAGAATAGACAACGCAAACAAATGATGTAACGGGTTCGGATCCACCCAAGTCTTCCCGACTTATTCCCGGTGATCCTACGTCCCAGCCACCCGGATCCCCTCCGGATACTTGAGTTAGAGACCACTAACTCAAGATTTCCACTATGAAATTCTTGTAGAAAAACCTCTACAAGATCAAATCATACACAAATAACATGTGACTCTCACACCCCGGGATCACACCCTTTCTCTCACAACCGAGAGAAACACTTACAATCAAAGTAAATGAAATATGAAATACTTACCAACAAAATCCTATGCCTTGAGTAAACTTACCAATATTAGGGCAAGAAGGATTTTGAGGAAGAAGATGTCACCAAACCTTAGCTCCAAGAAGTTGACCAGCAATAGAAGCCTAGGGTGGAGTTGGTGACCTTGATTCAAGCTCTTAGCTTGAGAGGCTCACAATGGAGAGAATCTCTCTTGAGGAATTAGGGTTCAAGAAGTTGAGGGAGGGATTCTTGTGAGAAGAGAGAGCTTTGGAATAGAGTTGAATGGCTCCTCTTAGATTTCTCTAAACCTCTAGAATGGCAGCCTTGGATACTAGGAAAGAACCCCTCCAAGTATATATAGGATAGAAGAAAGAGAGCAAAAATCGTGGCATTAAATGCTCCAACGGCTCTATTCTGAACCAGTCTAGTCGGTCAAAGAAGGATCACTGACCGACTAGTTTCTCAACTAGTCGGTCGGTGATTCAACATGAACCGACTAACGTGAGAACATCCAAAAGAGAAAGTTCAGACATAAAGAACTAGTCGGTCTAAGAAGACTTGCCAACCGACTAGTTTCACAACTAGTCGGTCGGTGAGTGTTCTTTGACCGACTAAGAGTTGAAATAGTATAGTCTGAAATCAAGGAGAACTAGTCGGTCAGAGAACAAATCTCAACCGATTAGTTTCTCAACTAGTCGGTCGATGATTGTTCTTTGACCGACTAACGATAAACAGCAGCTCAGGCTGTGAAACTGAAGATATAACTAGTCGGTCCATGAAGGATTCCAAACCGACTAGTTTGACAACTAGTCGGTCGGTGAACCTTCTTGGACCGACTAATTGGCCAACAGTGAATGAGCTGAAATGAGCAAGGAGATCTAGTCGGTTCAAGAAGAATTGCTGACCGACTAGATTGCCATCTAGTCGGTTGGTTCTTCTTCTTGAACAACTAAGATGCACTAGAAGCCGCGAAATGAAGCGTAAGGCTTCGGGAAAGTTTCTATGGGCTTCTATGATAATCCTAGCTCTAATGATGTAAGACCTACTCAAGGCTTAACATTCTACGGAAAGAAACTAGAAGACAATAAATAAACCTTGACGAACCGTCTTCAAAGCTTCAATCCGGATCTCTTGACTTCAATAATGGTCCTTGAACTTCAATGAAGCTTCAAGCACACGATCACGCGCTTTGAGAAGTCTTGAGACGTCGCTTTTGATGTTCATAGAATTTTGACGACGATCTCCATAACTGTGCTCACAATGAGTTAGTTCACAATATTTATGTTTGCTCATCATCAAAACCAAATCCGGGGAATCAATACTCAACATTGTCTCTTGCTATCATTATATCATCTACATGTACACCAACATTATCTCCTTTTCCAAGTGGAAACTTATACGTACCCTTTTTCAAGTGAAATTGTTCATTTTACTTGTGTTACTTGGTTGGTGTTTTATGGTACACTCTCAAGAATTGACTTCTCAAGAGAAAGAGTTGCAATATTTCAAGTATTTTTTACTTTTTTTGGTTCCAAGTGCACCTTACTCTTTTGTTTTTCATCCACCTCTTAAGAATCCCACTTGAGTCACAAGCTTGTGTTACTAAGCCTGTAGGGAAAGCTAACAGATCTTAAGTTTTAGATGGATGAAAAGCATGCTTTACATCATCCATTGCAGCCTTCAAACTTGGATGAGATAACGTCTCTTATTTATTAATGGAGCAATTGGGTGAAAAAAATTTGCATAAGACACAAACTTAGAAATTGGATGTAATGTAGATGCTCATTTACCTTTGCAAATTGCAATGGGAAGTCTCATGTTGATAGTGAGGCGAGATTTAATGACAAAGTAATTATTGGTTTGGAAATCTCAGGCGGATGTTGGAACACGATTTGATCGCAAACTAGATATTGGCTATTTAGTATCCTCCTTGTTTGGGCGAATATGACCAATTCATGTTAGGAATGGGTGATTATATAAACCTTCATATTAGAAACAATTGAGGAAATTAAACTCCTCGCATATAGATGCATATATTGGTGAAGATGTAAGAATAGGCTACGTGAAACTCTCGAAGATTATGAAGTAGAAAAATATGGAAATGACTCTGAGAAAGATAGTATGCACTAGGAAAGAAACAATGTGGAGGGTTGTAAACTTTGGTATCCTTTTCGTGTCTGTGCATCTAAAAAGGTCACCTTAATTGCACCATGATTTTTTACTTGTCCACACTTGAATCTTGTTGATGACCATCCAAATATTTAAAATGGTAAAAATAATAGGGTTTGCTAGAGAGAGTAGATAATGTTGATTTACCATCAAGTCAAATGAAGGTTATGATTTATAAGTGATATTAAATAAGAAAAGCATCATGCAAACAGACTTTAGGGACATTCATCTTAAACAATAGTACTCGCGGGCTTTTCTTTCCCCCCCAAAAGATGCATGCGATAGGTTTTCAGTGCAAGAACAAGAAGATTGGTGATGAATACAATGCGTACATATATAATTATTGAATGAACAAACATACTCTTTGCACTATCATTAGATGAATTCTAAATGGATTATTGAGAAATTTATGAAAGAAATCAAAATGATAGCAAAGACTGCCGATTTTTTTGGGTTAGGATAAAGATCCAAAGGGGGTTACACAGATAACTAAAAAATAAAAATAAACCTGGGACTCACTTGACCCAAGAAAGCAAGGGCTAACTCCACCCTCATTGGAACTTCACTCACTAGCCTAGAGAGGACTCACTCACTCTTAACTTCTAAGCATAGGCAACCAAATACGACAAATTATTCTTCAAAGCTATCGTTTCAACCAGCACGCAAATAATGGATCCTACCTCAATCATCCATTATTTCTTCATGGCAAAATATTATTTCCATTTAAACTTTTTAAAACATTATAACCACGTGGGATTTTTTAAAAACCAAACTTGCCATTAGAACCACATAGTTATTATATGCTGCATTTTAAACTCCTTTGACCTTTGTGAGCATGTGAGTTTTCCTTCAAATTTGCCTAGTCATATCCGCTTCATTAGATTGTGTCTGAACAGTAATACATAAGCCACAAGAAATTAATGGATCCCACCCAAATCGGCCATTATTGCCACATGGCAAAATACCATTGCCATTTATGCTTTTTAAAAACAATATATGCATGTGGGATTTCTTTCGAATCAAACTTGCCATGATAATCCACATGGTTACAATGCACTGCCTTTTAAACTTCTTTGACATTTGTCAGCATGAGTTTTTTCTTCAAATTAGCCGACTCATGTCCACTTCATTAGATTGCATCTGAACTTTAATACACAAGCCACAAAAAATTAAAGCTCATGCCACTGAGGACCTATATTCCAATAAATTCCATGGCATGATGGTGCATATAGAATATCGAAAGGTGACTATTTTTGCCAGTCATTTTGTTACTGCAAACTATACCTGGATATGGGCATGTTGTTCCTTGAACCCCATTATGCTAACCAATACAACAATATAAGCAAAAGTTAATTTTGCTTTAGGCTTGGTTTCTTATGGGTGCTGGACAACCCATGTAACATATGAGATGGTGGAGCAGTTGAAATTCAAAACATGGGCTATTAGTATGTAGGTGATCTGATTTGCCGACTACACTTATGTAATTCAATATTGAATCTTGACATGTCATTTCTCATTATAGTGGACATCAATCTATTATCAATAGAAAAAATTCTGGCATGATGCTATTATTGTCACTAATTGATAAGTTCACTTTAGCATGAAACTGATTTAGAGAGTAAGTTTAATATAGTCTCGTGAATTTGGTTTTATTGATATGCTTAATTGTTCTTTTGTAATATCAATTACAGAGAAAATACAGAATAGAATCTGAGACTTAACCATATTGCAAGCCCATTGCACACCTACTTGGAATGTAGATGGTGGGTTGGAAAGGCCAACTAGTATAATGGGAACAACATGACCAAGTATGCTCATTTAAAGGATTAATTCACGCCTATAAAGAAAGATGCACGAAGTCTACGGAAGCTAAATGCATCTCTAATTTGTTACAATGATAAATATGACATCAAGTGGAACTTTTGATGGTCGTGTTTTAGTACTTTGCAGATGTATAGTTATATGCATTTATAAATGTAAAGAGACTATTTTTTACAACATCATGAGTAAAAATTTCCTCTCTTTTTCTCATCCATGCGTCATCTTTTTTTTCTTTATTACATCATTATGGTACTTCTTTCTTCTCTTGGTGAGCAATATCTTTACGATGTTGACTAGGATCTATTCGAGTGGATCAAATATGTATGCGAATCCAACACACTTAAACTTAAAATTAGACCACCTAAATAGAGAGTATGTTCACTTGGATGTGATCTATACATGTCTAAACTATTTACAAATAAAATTTCAAATAATTTGGATTTGTTTTACCCATACACAATGTGATCATAAAATCAATGGTGCAGGATTGTCATAAAATTGACTAATTTGTCGACATTTAACGTATGCGTAAAACATATCTAAATCATTTAAAATTTTATTTGTAGATAGTTTAGACTTGTTAGATCACATCCAACAAAGCGAATTTTCCATTTGGCTTGGTTAATTTTATATTTAAGTGGGTTGGATATGCATTTTAATCTATCCGAATGGATCCTAAACAGCTTCATATCTGTGTCGCATAATTTTTTTCTTCAAACTGTAAAAGAACTTTCACTCTTTGTGATCTCAAACTTAAACAATTAATATGCTCTAGACACTCTGTCATCCTATCTTTCTTCATATTCATTGCAGAAGTAGTAATTATTTTGTCCAATTGGACTGCATTTGACAAGCTTTTAATCTTCATGCAGCCTATTTTGGTCTACATGTCTAAGGTGGATGGTAAATTTAATTTTAGTCCCATCAGTGTGAACTTTTTGACAGAGACTACGAAGGTTCTTTTTGCCATTATCATGCTGTTATTCCAGGTTTGTAGTCTTACTTGATCCTTGTGCATTATCTCACACACGCGCGCGCACACACAAAAATTATTTGTTAACCAGTCCATTATGCAAGGTTTGATGGCTGAATGGTATGCTTCAACAGAAATCTAACAGTACTAGAGTTAAGTGTATTTTAGAAATGTTGAGTCCGATGTAGAAAGAATCCAAGCCTTTTCTCTCTCAGTTAGGATATAAAAATCATGCAAGTAGAATGGCATATTTAGAAATGCTGAGTAGTGTCCAGAACTGCAGTAAGTGGTGCTAGATCCAGTTTGATTCTATTTCAATTTTCAACTACTGAAGGAATGATATCTAGCTGAATCAGACATATATAATAATCAGTTCCTTGTGAAGTTTGTAAATTTGCAATGTGCAACATGGTTTATTTTGATACCATAATTAACTCCAATTCTTTTCTATAATTAGGGACCTCTCACGCTATAAGTTCCATCGTATTTCTCCTTTGTTTGGTCAATATAGGGGCACAGATTTTCATGAAGCATGCATGCAAGATCTCGTTCATGCTACTTTGTACAATTCATTTTTGCTGATTATGTTCCAGAAAATTACATGAGGAGAAATTCTATTTGAGAGATGCACCCCCCCCCCCCCCCCCCCCCCCAATTTCCTACTTTTGGGTCATCTTGCTCTAACTTGTATTGGGGGATATCCTTGCTTAAACCTATGTCAATTTTAATGGGCTATGATTTGTTGAGTAGCTTGTGAAGCCATTTCAGTATTTAATTGTCTATTTGGTCTGGATTCTCTGTCTGTCATAGGATCATGTTTATTGTCATGTATCTTTTGTTGAAGTGGCTACTCTTTTTCTTACCATGCAATTCCTCTCGCAGAGGTGGTTTACCATTCATGGGAAGCAATTAGTTTATTATCTCATTTTTAATACTATTTTGGCGGTGGCTTATTTGATTTTGGACTTTTGATCAGTTGGTAGTTGGTACACTTGTGACCGAACTGGTGACTTTGGAACTGTACAGTGCTATTTGTTTCCACCACACTTCCTCTTCTATTCAAGGGTCTTTGAGTAGTTCTCTGCTTCTCCTTTGGTTTACACTTTACATTACAAGAGTCTTTTTTCAATAAACCTGAACTTGGTAAGAGAATAAGTTCAGACAAAGCTTAGACAGGTTAATTGCATTTTGGTATTTGGGGAGCTTTTTTGCTAAACCCATTATCTACGTAGTTCAAGTAGAATCATCCATGCTTCAATCTGTCTATTGCACTATGTCATAATTATTAAATTAAACTCTAAGGCACTCGTGATGCCTTGATTATTTGTTGTTTCATTTGACATGTTATCTTAAATGTTTTTAAAGGCCGGCATCCTCATGCTGGGATATGTTTAATTGTTAACAGGCTAGACATCAAAAGGTTGGAGAGAAACCCCTCCTGTCAGTTTCAACCTTTTTGCAGGTAAATATTACTTGTAGAAAACTGAAATTCTTGTCATGCTGATTCTATTCTGTGTCATATGTTTCTTTTGTGGAGCTTTGATTTGTTGTGACTTGTGCTACATGTATGATTTGCCAAACCTTGTGATGTATGTACATACAATATCCTCGTGTGGTCTAATGTTAGCATTCATATATAATTTATTGGTTCAGTATTATAGTAAGCAAAAGAAGCATATCGACACAAACTCTTTGATTATTTGATCTTTATCAGGATAAACACCTAATAATAACATTATATCAAACTGGTTGGTTCTGTAATACTCAATATTTAACTGTTACGGGGAGGACTCGGTTCTTCCAACAATTCTGCACATAGCTTTGTGTATATCTCATGAGACAAATGTGATTGTTATCATAGACGTGACTATCGAATATGTCAATTACAATGGTAGTGTTGAGCTAGTGGTGTAGCCAACAAACTATTTAATTTGTACCACAAGTAGAAGTTACAATAACTGATTGGTTTGGTAGCATTCTCATATGATATGATCGCTAATATGATATGATCGCTAGGGTTTAAAGATAAAAATCAAAGTTTTATTGGTAATAAGAAGAAAATAAAGGTAGTTGGCCACGCTCGAGAGGTGGACTGCTCTTCCAAGCCACCAATTCGAGAGGATAGCCGCACTCTCCACAAAAGAGGAAATCTCTCAACCTCTAACAAGTTCTCTGACAAAATTCAACATAAAATCCATAATCCCTCTAAGCCCCATATAAATACTAATCAGATTTTTAGAAATTACAGAAATACCCTCGCCCCTAAAATTATGAAAATGCAATCAAGCCTCGACAATTACAAATTTTGCCACCGCATACGATCTCATCATTACCCCGTACTTGAAGAACCACCTTGTTCTGAAGGTGGTGTCACGAACTCCATGGTTATGTCCCTCCAAATGGAGATGCTCGTCTCCATTTGGCTCATCTCCCTCCACCGCATCGTCTTCGCTTGCTATCAATAACTAGAGAGCACGTACATGACAACGATGCCATGGAGTGAACTTTTCATCGCAGTTGAAACACAATCCAGTCGCCCGCTTGTCCCTCGTCTCAGCATTTGTCATGCGTCTGAACTGTTCTTCTGGCCGTGGTTCACTGTTCTTTTCTTTGTTAGGCTGATCTCCCCCGCCAGTGTCCTATGACCCCTGCCGGTTCCTGAATGTAAAGAGTGGATCCACTCTAGGCTTCCCTGGACTTTCTGTCACGCCCCGCTTCCCAAAAATATGGAGGCGAAGCGTGAGAAGGGCCGCTCAGACTTGAAGCTACAAAGCTGCAAGTCCGATAAGCATCAAACTACTTTATATGGCAGGTCCTTGCAACACGTAACGAAACAAAGATAATAAGAGGAAATGAGACAAGAGAAATCTCAGGATATCCATAATAATAAACTCCAACATCGCAGAAAAGCCACCAGGCTAAAAGAAAAGAGTCTAAAAAGAGGCCACAGCATGGCCAACAAAAGTACAAAGTACAAAAGCAAGGTAATGGTGCTACGCACCGACAACTAACATCAACCTAAAGCAAAAGCAACTCAATCAGTCTCTAAGACTGGTCTCCGGTGTCCACCAACTCCTCGTCAAACGTAGGCTCCGGCTCAGCGTCAGCAAACACATCGTCCTCAACTACGGTCTCTGGCTCAGGGTCTAACATGTGACACCCAAAAGAGCAATGAGCACATGTCAGCAAGTCTACAAGAGACTTGTGCAAGGAAACTGAAAGTAAAATGAACAACCTAGCAGTTCTAGCATGATGCAATGACATGGCAGTTATACCATGAGTGCAACAAGTAAGGTAAAGTAAAGTAAGGTACGAGCATGGCATTTGAAACATGTCATGGATGTCAAGTTTTACATGAACAATCACAAGTACAAAGACAAGTCTAGTAAGCACGTTGTGCACAGAGATTACGCCTTTTGGCTAGAGTGGCTGCGCGGCCAGCTCCTAGCTCAAGTGATCGCTTATCCCTACCCATCCACGTGTATCGAGCCAGGGCCTTACCCCCGAACACGGAATGCTTGCTTCTGGATCACAAGCCAGGAAGTGTATTTCAATATGGCATAGGGGTGCACCTAGCCTCAACAAGGAAATCGGGCATTGGTTTTTGACCAACACATGTAGCCCGCTTCTGGATCACGAGCCAGGAAGTGTATTTCGATATGGCATAGGGGTGCACCTAGCCTGAACAAGGATGTACAACTATTTGTATCGTGTGCTACGAATGCAACATTCAACTGGGATGACATGTAAGATGCAATGCATGATAGATAACAGTTTAAGTGCGTACAGATAAGGAATTTAAACATGACAGATATCAATGTATGAATGACATGGCAGGGTGACAGATCTAACTTCGTTGTCAAGCTAGATCTTAAAGTTGCGTCTAGACAGCTATCATTTCACTGTCTAGTCTCTTTTACGCTAAAAGCAAGATAGTGGCCTAAAAACATGGCCCTAAGCAAAAGTTGGCAAGTTTCACTTGCTTGAAAAGGGGCGATCTGATAGACACAAGATCAAGGAGTCCAGTTCTGCCTACGTGTCCAAACACCAATCATCACACCAACCTACAGTCCCGTATTCATTATCTTCAATTAGTGAATTAACCAACACAATAAAAATTACTGCTTTTATCTTGTTAACATGCGGTGTGGGTTCATACGGAGAGAGACTTACCTCAACCCGACGCGAGAGCTACTCTGACGTCGGATAGCGACGTCAGGGGTTGGATTCTGGTATCGTGTAAGGTAACAACGTCGGCCCGAAAAGGTAACAGGTCGTAAAGAACCATGTATCACATCTGCGTTAACGGATATAAAATCACACTATAGAATTATAAAATATTAATTCTTAGTCATTATTTCAAAACTTATATACAAAATTATACTAATTATAATCATCACTAAGATACTGTCACTATATTAAGCGTATTAATATACACACAGTTATATATAAAATTAACTTATACCTATTTGTTTACAACCTAACACATACTGACATGTATCAACTGAGCATAAACCAACCTCCTAAAACTATTAATAAACTAACTCATATAATAATAATTAAACTAACATGTGTGATATCATCAGAACACTAACTTACTATACACTAACTTATCACATAAAATACTGCTACATGAGGACTCACGTATTCACTAAAGATAGTTCTTGGTATGGATGTACGCCAAAAATTTGCAAGACAACCTAAACAACAAGTCCTCTTCTAAAAAGAGGGAGAGCTCCTACAGATTCCCACAAAAAACAATTGCACGACCAAAAGACATGCAAGACTATAGCCATTGATATAAAACTAACCTACGTTCAACTCGATTTCTTCTTGGTAGAAGGTGGAGATCGTGACGGCGGCAGCGGCTCGGACAGCGGAAGATGGTCGGAGGGCGACTGGGGATCACGGCGGAGGTTGGAGGGAAGGTCGCCGGCGCTGTGCGGCGGGGTTGGCAGATCCGGTCGCCGGCAGGATGCTGCCAAGGGGGCGGGCTGCTATTAACTAGGGTTGGGCTGCTGTCTCACGTGGGTAGGGGTGTCCTAGGTCTAGGGTTAGGGTTATGTACTCTTATTTTATTTGTTTAAAAGATTGGAAAGCCCAACAAAAGAGAGTGTGCTGTGTGTGATGACGCGCGTGAGTTAACATGTGTTGGGCCAAGATTAAAATGTGGGCTAGGTCAACATGATAAGGCTAGTAACAAGGTAGATTAAGATAATAAGAACAATTAGTGGGTTATACATCTTAAAAACTTGGGGTAAAAGTAAGGGATTGGGTAAAATAGTGAAAGTGGGTCAAACGCGGCTCTAAAATTATGAAATAAATACTGGGGTGACCGGGACGACGAGAGAAAGAAGGCAGAGAAGACGGATCACAATTTCGACGTCGAGCGACGAACTAAAAATAGAAACGTCTCCCGTCAAAAGTGAAAATCACGACGTCTCTTCGAATAAGATCAAATCGTGGGAAAACGACCCGAGAAATGTCGTTCCAAATTAGTGCCACTATTTAATACTCTCAGAGACGTTCACAACGACATATCACACCAAAGTGTTCACAAACAAATAAAGTCTAAAACAAATACGTGCACGGTCAACAACACGTGCACGAAGAAGGTACGATCGAAAAGCGGTCGTTACATCCTCCACACCTTAAAATAAAGTCCGTCCTCGGACTTTCTAACTGTAAATAGCCAGACTAGTAGCTATCCCGATCACATCACACTATAATTCAACCAGGTATAGTCATTACAAATGCTTATACATACACTAGGTAGTCAAACAATAATTCTGCTAACATGTATATATTTATTTATGCACATATTTCAATCATTTATATATGCATACATCCCTTATATAACTACTACTAACCTAGCACAAACAATAGTTCAGATACTCACATAAGATTAGTTTCACACTAGCAAATACAATCATTGCTCTACGTATAGACAGCTACCTATGCACCAAACAGCATGGGTATACTACTCCTTAATATTTCCTAGTATACATCCAATACCAAACACATCAACACATGTAGTCACACCATACCATAATTAAGTCAAGTTTTACTATATCTAATATGCATTCACCACTACTATAAATTCACAATATATAGTCATTCAAATGCATGCAAATATTTCACCGTATATTCACATCACATACGGTCCTATAACTATATTCACGTCACGCCACACATATCATAGTCACCAATACTTATAATTAGGCACATACTTACCCGTGTATGGTGCACACCCACACACGCTATCATTTCATTCATATATACCAATCATACCATCATGTACTTAGCACATCTACACACCTAGTTTAGCTAGCACACATACGTTCACACAGGCAAGTCCTTAGTAAATAACTATACCACAAAACCGACACCTATAACTATATACTGGTATAGCGACCCACAATCATGTGCGTAACACAACCAGGCACAAACACTCCTATCACTATACATACATCAAACATCGCTATATGCAAGCTACAGACATACATAACAATATACTTAAAGTATACCCACTCAAGCTTGAGTGAGACTCGAAACACATATCAGAATACTCTATATATGTAACACGGTATTTATACCTATACCAATACCACTCCAATGTATACACATCTACCAATACAACCATATACATACCATATGTCAATCATACATAATATTTAGTCAGGCAACACTCGCAGAGTTCAATCACTCTATATACCATAATAATAGTACATACATCAACACACGTATAATTATAATACCCTCCCTAATACATGCATTCACCGTATAGTCACACACATGTAGAACATATATTCACACCATATCCTACTACCTATAATTAGTATACCAACACATCTACTTCATACATAGTTAAGATATGCAATAGTCGTGTATAACTCATGGTATACACGCATACAACATCCCGTAAAAGCAAGCAATACCAATCAAAATTATAATCCTATTACCATATGTATATCACCTGTATACTCATGCAGCAAATACATAACTACTTACGTCTAAGCACAATACGTATCTACGTACGAGCACGTACTCACACGTACTAACACATAGGTCATATAATAGGCCTACCCGCTTATCTATACGTACACCTATTATTATTACACCCATCATACACATAGCTTTACCAACATATTATTTCAACCATTATAAGTATCTCCAACTACATACACCCCATTAGATATTCCAACACTGATTCTTATATACACAGACGTCCTTAGAGTGGTATTGCTATCCACGCACATACCTATAAATACTAACACACATACAACTTCATAACATCACGAATAACTCTGAGTATGTATATATCACACAATAGGCAAACATTAATATACTATAGGGGAGTACACTCATTCAAGCCCACACACTCAACTTAGGTACATGCACCACGACAACATCACAAAGGTCCAAGGGCCCACTACTAAACTGGTGTGACATAAACAACGGCAAGCACTAGTGGGATGCCTAAGCAGGAGGAAGGAAACCAAGATTAGATAGCGTAACGAAACAAGATCGGAAGAATGGGTTCAGGTAGGGCGAAGATAAGGAGGTAAATTGATCAAATGAAACTGGGATATAATTGTGGATGTTTAGGTGGGGAAGAAAGATGTAAATATTACCCTTATAAGTTACCGAAAATAGGACGTAAATGGTATAAGTTAAAACACTAAAAGTATAAAACGGTCATACTTGAAAAGTTGGAGTTCTCCCATGCATAGAAAAATATTGGTGGTCGATAAAATGAGTCGTTCGAAATAAGTTTGAGTCGTATATACATAACAAGAAGAATGGTTTATCGGCTTATTGAAAAAGACTAAAACATTCACACGAACATTACGGACGTAGGTTAGAAAATATTATACGGCAGTAATTTAATATAATTTCGACAAAAATTTTGAAATTCAAAGAATAAAATCAGATCAACTATAGTGTAAAGAACTTAAGCTCATGTTAAATGTTTTCAAAGTCTTAAAACTGAAGAGAAATTTCAAATAAATAATATTTATACTTTTTAGAGAGACCCGTATTTGCCAAACAACTGGTTTATACAAAGACCTTAAAGTACGAGTACCACGAACCTAGAACTGATAAAAATAATTGAAGTTCTAATTAGCTTGGAAAATATTCTAAAGTATGTATGGTGAGCGATTAAAATGAATCTCATAGTTTAGAAAAGATGGTATATCGAATTTTCAAAATAGTAATAGAGTTTTTTAAACCGAATGCGAAAAATGTAGATTAGAAAATAGTTACGAGTTAGTGATTAAAATTACAACCATTAGACTTCAAGGTCTACAAGAAATTTTGACTCATTCGAAAAGTGAAAATTTTAAATATATACGTAGAGGGTTTAAAATAGAATTTAAACTTAGCGAAAACTTTTAATAAGGGAAATCGAAAAATAACTTTAAAAGAATCAAGCTTTTCGAAGGAGGACATTCGAAAGTTCAACGATTATCGAAATGTGGTGGTCATGTGAATCGAGACAAGGAATTGGTCGCATGATCGAAACATAAACACGCCTAGGATATGACTCAGGAAAATCTACGGGAAACTCCTACGGTCGACCAACTAAAGATTAAGAAACTAAGCGCTAAGACTTTCTAAGGAGCTAGACGGTAATGAAATGCGTTCAGCTTGGTCCGGAATCGATGAACCCAAGCGAACGACTAAAGAAATCCTAGAAGTCTAATATAATCAGAGTTAGACAAGAACCACTAAGGTAACTCCTACAACGATTACATCAATTCCTAGCAGAGAGTCTAACTAACAATCAGGGGCCTCTAACTAGCAAGCTCAGACGTCTAACTAAGTCTTCTTACCACCTAGTGACATAGGAAAACGACTAGACTCAAGGCTTATGACTCGGATGTTGCAATTTATTTAATGGACATTTCATAGTGATTATCGTTGTTCCGATAATTCGCAGTTGCAAGACGGACCTGCACGTGCCACCAACAAAACCTGTCACGTCCCGCTTCCCAAAAATATGGAGGCGAAGCGTGAGAAGGTCCGCTCAGACTTGAAGCTACAAAGCTGCAAGTCCGATAAGCGTCAAACTACTTTAAATGGTAGGTCCTTGCAACGCGTAATGAAACAAAGATAATAAGAGGAAATAAGACAAAAGAGAAATCTCAGGATATCCATAATAATAAACTCCAACATCGCAGAAAAGCCACCAGGCTAAAAGAAAAGAGTCTAAAAAGAGGCCCCAGCATGGCCAACAAAAGTACAAAGTACAAAAGCAAGGTAATGGTGCTACGCACCGACAACTAACAGCAACCTAAAGCAAAAGCAACTCAATCAGTCTCTAAGACTGGTCTCCGGTGTCCACCAACTCCTCGTCAAACGTAGGCTCCGGCTCAGCGTCAGCAAACACCTCGTCCTCAACTACGGTCTCTGGCTCAGGGTCTAACATGTGACACCCAAAAGAGCAAGGAGCACATGTCAGCAAGTCTACAAGAGACTTGTGCAAGGAAACTGAAAGTAAAGTGAACAACCTAGCAGTTCTAGCATGATGCAATGACATGCCAGTTATAACATGAGTGCAACAAGTAAGGTAAAGTAAAGTAAGGTACGAGCATGGCATTTGAAACATGATATGGATGTCAAGTTTTACATGAACAATCACAAGTACAAAGACAAGTCTAGTAAGCACGTCGTGCACAGAGATTACGCCTTTTGGCTAGAGTGGCTGCGCGGCCAGCTCCTAGCTCAAGTGATCGCGTATCCCTACACATCCACGTGTATCGAGCCAGGGCCTTACCCCCGAACACGGAATGCTCGCTTCTGGATCACAAGCCAGGAAGTGTATTTCAATATGGCATAGGAGTGCACCTAGCCTTAACAAGGAAATCGGGCATTGGTTTTTGACCAACACATGTAGCCCGCTTCTGGATCACGAGCCAGGAAGTGTATTTCAATATGGCATAGGGGTGCACCTAGCCTGAACAAGGATGTACAAGTATATGTAGCGTGTGCTACGAATGCAACATTCAACTGGGATGACATGTAAGATGCAATGCATGGCAGATAACAGTTTAAGTGCGTACAGATAAGGAATTTAAACATGGCTGATATCAATGCATGAATGACATGGCAGGGTGACAGATCTAGCTTCATTGTCAAGCTAGATCTTAAAGTTGCGTCTAGACAGCTATCATTTTACTGTCTAGTCTTTTTACGCTAAAAGCAAGGAAGTGGCCTAAAAACATGGCCA
This sequence comes from Scilla litardierei, assembly GCA_030789695.1. NCBI lineage: Eukaryota > Viridiplantae > Streptophyta > Magnoliopsida > Asparagales > Asparagaceae > Scilla > Scilla litardierei. Next base: position 54,561 of record JAULAV010001208.1, read on the forward strand.
TAAGCAAAAGCTGGCAAGTTTCACTTGCCTGAAAAGGGGCGTGCTGATAGACACAAGATCAAGAAGTCCAGTTCTGCCTACGTACCCAAACACCAATCATCTCACCAACCTACAGTTCCGTATTCATTATCTTCAATTAGTGAATTAATCAACACAATAAAAATTACTGCTTTTATCTTGTTAACATGCGGTGTGGGTTCCTACGGAGAGAGACTTACCTCAACCCGACGCGAGAGCTACTCTGAGGTCGGGTAGCGACGTCAGGGGATGGATTCTGGTATCGTGTAAGGTAACAACGTCGGCCCGAAAAGGTAACAGGTCGTAAAGAACCATGCATCACATCTGCGTTAACGGATATAAAATCACACTATAGAATTATAAAATATTAATTCTTACTCATTATGTCAAAACTTATATACAAAATTATACTAATTATAATCATCACTAAGATACTGTCACTATATTAAGCGTATTAATATACACAGTTATATATAAAATTAACTTATACCTATTTGTTTACAACCTAACACATATTGACATGTATCAACTGAGCATAAACCAACCTCCTAAAACTATTAATAAACTAACTCATATAATAATAATTAAACTAACATGTGTGATATAATCAGAACACTAACTTATAACATAAAATACCGCTACATGAGGACTCACGTATTCACTAAAGATAGTTCTTGGTATGGATGTACGCCAAAAATTTGCAAGACAACCTAAACAACAAGTCCTCTTCTAAAAAGAGGGAGAGCTCATACAGATTCCCACAAAAAACAATTGCACGACCAAAAGACATGCAAGACTATAGCCATTGATATAAAACTAACCTACGTTCAACTCGATTTCTTCTTGCTAGAAGGTGGAGATCGTGACGGCGGCAGCGGCTCGGACAGCGGAAGATGGTCGGAGGGCGACTGGGGATCACGGCGGAGGTTGGAGGGAAGGTCGCCGGCGCTGTGCGGCGGGGTTGGCAGATCCGGTCGCCGGCAGGATGCTGCCAAGGGGGCGGGCTGCTATTAACTGGGGAGAGGCCGGAGCTTTTGCATTGCCGTCGTCGGGACACAGGGGAGCGGGGGTCGGAGTAGATGGCCGTGAGGGGGCAAGGGGGTACCGGAGTCGGGGGAGGGGTGAGCTGCCGGAGATGACGCGGCGGCGCTGAGGCGCGGGGACGCCGGAGGGAGGGTTTGACGGCGGGAGGGGAGTCGAACGAGATGGCCGAAGGTCGGAGATTGAAGCTTGGGCGCAGGGTGAAGGCTGCGTGCGAAGAGAAACTAGGGCGGCTGCTCCTCGTTTTGCTGCTTGCGAAAATAAGAAGCGGCGGTTGAAAAATTGAGCGTGAATAAAAAGTTGCCCTAGGGCTGAGGTTACATAGGAGGGCTGGGCTGTTGTGTCACGTGGGTAGGGGTGTCCTAGGTCTAGGGTTAGGGTTATGTACTCTTATTTTATTTGTTTAAAAGCTTGGAAAGCCCAACAAAAGAGAGTGTGTTGTGTGTGATGACGCGCGTGAGTTAACATGTGTTGGGCCAAGATTAAAATGTGGGCTAGGTCAACATGATAAGGCTAGTAACAAGGTAGATTAAGATAATAAGAACAATTAGTGGGTTATACATCTTAAAAACTTGGGGTAAAAGTAAGGGATTGGGCAAAATAGTGAAAGTGGGTCAAACGAGACTCTAAAATTGTGAAATAAATACTGGGGTAACCGGGACGACGAGAGAAAGAAGGCAGAGAAGACGGATCACAATTTCGACGTCGAGCGACGAACTAAAAATAGAAACGTCTCCCGTCAAAAGTGAAAATCACGACGTCTCTTCGAATAAGATCAAATCATGGGAAAACGACCCAAGAAATGTCGTTCCAAATTAGTGCCACTATTTAATACTCTCAGAGACGTTCACAACGACATATCATACCAAAGTGTTCACAAACAAACAAAGTCTAAAACAAATACGTGCATGGTCAACGGCACGTGCACGAAGAAGGTACGATCGAAAAGCGGTCGTTACACTTTCGCTCCTCTGTGAGGCGATCCTTATCATCTGGGCTAACTCCATCGTTTCCATCAGTCCCATAGGCCTCTGTATGCGGAATTCTACATAGATATTCATATTGGGCCCCTTCATGAAGTTTCTCTCCAAAGCCTCCTCCGGTATTCTTCTCACATGTTCCGAGAGCGTCTCAAACTTCTCCATGTACTTCCTGATGGTCCCATCTTGTCTGAGTGCAAACAGCCGTCCCTGTAAGTTTCTTCCCTGAGTGTCCCAAAATATATCTACCAAGCAGTCCCTGAGCTCCTCACATGAACGGAAAAAGCATGTTCTCTCTACTGAAACCAAGAGAACACCTTCCAGTCGAAGTAAATACCAGTCGCCTCCAATTATTGCTTCTCCGTCAGGCGTGTCACCACAACTAACATCTTAGCTCGATAGATCAATCATAAGGATCATCTCCCTCGAACAGTGACATCTTTAGTTTTCTCATGTTGTTAGCAATTCCAAGACTTTCTTGGCCTGCTTATCCTCCAGTCTGTCCATGGTAGGGTGGATGATAATTGTCCCGACGTATCTCCCTAGGTCGTCCATAACCCCTTAATTGGTTGTTGCCTCCGTCATCTTCTCAAACCTTGTCAATATCGTCCCAATCTAAATCATTACCTTCCTCCTCTTAGCCTTTTCTCGTCATGGTCATCTCAAAACTCCTCAGGCTGGAAGTAGTAGTCGTCGTCTCTCTGCAGCAAACTGAGGCCCACGAAGCCCTTGGAGCTATTCCACATGATCCTCAGGTCCTGATAAAAGCCCAAAGTCTTCGATGGGGATTTTGACAGTCCGCTAGGGAGCTGTGAGGTCCACTGTGAGCCAGCCGAGGCCTGATGGGTCCCTGGCGGGCCGCTAGGGGTCGATGAGGCCATCCACGGCCCTGCAGGGGCTCGGTGGAGCCCTAGCAGGCCGCCAGTGGGCCGTAAGGCTTCCCACAGCCCTGTTGGGCCTTGCCAGTCCTAGGCAAGGCTGTCTAGGGGTTGGTGAACCCCTGTGGTGAGTGGGACGGCTTGCCACCCTTTGCCTTCTCATTCGTTGCTTCCTCGGAGTACTGGTTTGCGTCAAAGAGCAACCCTGCGACGAATTTCTTGGTGTTTTCTTCCATTTCTTTAATGTTTTTGCTTTTTCACTAGGTCTGGTTTGCCGTCCAGATCTAAGTTCTTCGTAGCTTTTGGATCCAGAAGTCGTTGAGATAGTTGTTGCGTTAGGGTTTGCATGAAAGCTTCTAACTTTGCA
>JAULAV010001209.1:0-56953 GCA_030789695.1 Scilla litardierei
ACCTGAATAGTCAAAAACAAACAACCTGAAAAAGATATCAGTGGTACAAGGAGGTAAAGATAATAATAAGCAGGTGGTAGGGAAAAAATATCTCTTTTTTGCTTTTTTTTATAAATTTTTGTTTTTATTCGAAATCTAGCAACCTAATTGTGATAAATAGATAATGTGGCGAAACGCCTCCCCGACAACGGTGCCATTTTGTTGTTCTGTGAGGATGCACACCCCAAAAAAGGTGTGCATACACTTACCCCCTAAGTGCAAGGGTGTCAGAGCAATATATTCCCGATGAATGCAGGGTCGAATCCACAGGGAGGCGGTTGTCACACTATTTATCGATCCTAGGCTGACTTAGGCTTCGATATCTTATTCGGTGGAGATGGATTACGAAGGAATGTCGTAATGGCGATGGAAGTGGAATACGAGGGTGTCACGCTCGGCAAGGCACGACTAAATCTCCATACAAAAAGAAAACAAAAAGAACAAAGAGAAATAATCGAGAGAAACATCGCTAGGATGGGAATCCCCGCTAAGTCTTTTGGGTTTTGATAACGGGTCAAGGATCCTTTCATTAAACGACTGCGGGTAGGAGTGTTGCATCCAGAGACGGGAACGATCGTTCGACTTTTGTCGTCATGCTCGTCTAATGCCTCCTCGTGCGTAGCCATGCTTTTGCAGTCGGCTTTACACGGGGATGCATGCATTACGCTCGACACTTGGTTCCCGTACCACAAATCTGTATCCATTCTCATTATCTACGAACTAGGGTACCACTCTACGGTTGGTTCAGGCAGTCAGGTTACTCTCGTATTCACCGCCTAGTAGATCGATGATTAGTGATCGCCCCTAGCCCTCGAGTCACTCTCGTGGTCGTGATCCCTAGAAGCAGCCACTAACCCCAAATCAGATTCGTGTGGATCGTCCCTAGAACGTGGAGCTACTTTTGCAATCCTCCAATCCTAGGGCTAATCCCCCAAAACCCCTTATCCAAACTATCGTAGAGCAACCCTAGATGCGTCCAACTAAGGTTAACTGGTTAACCCATCACCCTAACCCTAGAATCCTAGGGTTCATCCCTAATCCTAGCCATTAACCTACTCAATCATTATACGAAAGATAGAAACAGCAAGAATCGACAGCACAAGCAAATAAAATGAAAGCAATAAAGGATTCAACAATGAAAACGCATAAGAGAGACAACAAAGGAGATTTACTAAGAAATAATATTTATCTAATGAAGATCTGGTACATAGACATCCAAGAGTGGGCCTAAGCATAGCCTAACCTCTCTAAACCCTCAAAACTAGCTATCTTAACCTAAGAGAAGATCGCCCAACAATGGCTGCTCAATCCCTATATATAGCCCCCAAAACCCCTAAAATAACCCTAAATCAAGTTGGACCCGTGTTCTTTGCCTAGGTAGCTTGGGCTGGCTGCTGCAGGTCGCTCGGCCGAGCACATGCATAGTTTGCCCGAGCACAGAAGATTCCAGCACAGATTCGCCAACTTCCAGAAATTCCCTATGGCTCATCCGACCACCGATTTGCACGATCTTGGTGGCGTTGGAATCGTTATGAAGTCTACTACCTGAAAACAAAATATGAGAAAAATACTGTAAAAACTATGGTGATAGCAAATCATTAAAGAGTGAAGGGCTGTCCTGAAATCTGCACTTTTTGGCCATTTCTACTCCGATCGGTCGAGCGGCTTAGGTCGCTCGGTCAAGTACGCCCTAGCACTCTGTCGAGCGCCTCTAAGGTGCTTCAATCTTGTCTTGGTGGAATCGATGTCGCTCAGTCGGAGGAGGGCCGCTCGGTCGAGCGGTTGGCTGGTCGACCGAGCGAATTAATGTCAAAACTTACAGAGAGTTTGTATGCATAAAATGGAGCTCCCTGACGTCTAGCTCGATCGAGCGTTTGGGATCGCTTGGTCGAGCAAGTTGGGTCGCTCTACCGAGCGACCCGTCACAGCTTTGCTCCTCCTTCACGGTGTCCTCACTCGGTCGAGCGCGTGGCAAGCTCGACCGAGTGACCTAGAACTCATCCATGCCTCTCTCTTTTCTCCTCTCCTTCCTTCTTTGCTTTCTTCTGTCTCCTTTCTCTTCCTTTTTTGCTCCTTCTCCTCTGCAACGACTTTGAGTCATCAAATGTGGCGTCGCTGGTGCTCTGGCATCGGTGTTCGTGCCCTCCTCTCCAATATGCTCTGAATTACTCGATATTCCCTGAAATGCAACCAAACGCTCCTAAAGTCAAATAGTTCCAATTATCAGTGTAAAAGCATATAAAATCAAGATTTAAGCAATCATTTTGACGTGTAAACATATAGATAAAATGTGGAATATTATGACACATCAATATACTATAAGTTCTGTGGGAGTAAATTTGTTTTTCTGGTTTTATATGTCGATGACATTTTGCTTGCCAGCAACAATAATGTCTTATTGCATGAAACCAAGAACTTTCTAGCTAAGAACTTTGAGATGAAAGATCTTGGTGATGCATCTTTTTTATTAGGATTCCAAATACACCGAGATCGTTCTCGAGGTATACTTGGATTATCACAAACGTCTATATTGAAAAGGTTCTGCAAAGATTTGGCATGGAAAGTTGTAAACTAGGAGATACCCGGTATCTAAAGGAGACAAGTTTAGTCTCAATCAGTCCCCTAAAAGTGATATTGAGACAGTACAAATGAAGGATATTCCTTATTCTTCAGCAGTTGGGAGTATCATGTATGCTCAAATATGTACGCATCCAGACTTAGAGTACATTACAGGAATGCTTGGCAGATACTTGAGCAATCCAGGGATGGACCATTGGAAAGCAGCCAAAAGGGTCTTACGGTACTTAAAGAGGACAAAAGGACACATGCTCATATATCAGAGGTCGGAAAAGCTTAAGATCGTAGGATATACTGACTCTGATATTACTGGATGTCAAGACAGCATGAAATCTACAACAGGCTATGTTTATACATTAGCAGAAGGTGACATTTCTTGGAAGAGTGCTAAACAGTCTATTATAGCCTCTTCCACTATGGCTACAGAATTCATTACTTGTCATGGGGCATCCAATCATGGTTTATGGCTACGGAATTTTATCACGGGGCTGCGCATTATAGATGGCATTGAAAGGCCACTCAAGTTATTTTGTGACAATATGTCCGTAGTTGCATTTACAAATAACAACAGGAGCTCAGCAAAATCAAAGCACATTGATATCAAGTTCCTAATTGTTAAGGAATGAGATGGGAATAAGCAGTTGTCTATAGATCACATTGATACAAAATCAAACATTACGGATCCTCTTACTAAGGGACTGCCACCCAAAACATTTCTTGGACATGTTGCTCGTATGGGTGTCATGTCATCTAAAGATGCTCAGTTTTAGTGGGAGTTTGTAATTTTGTAGTGTTATATTTTAAGACAGCATTTCAGTCTCCAGTATATGCATATTTGGTTTATTTCTGCAGAAATAAAGTACAATTTGTTTGGCTTTATATTCCAATTCTATGTTTATAAATACGTATGAAAATATGTGTTTATGTATATGATCTCACTAAGGTTAAGAAGGATAAGTTGGAAATAGACATGTTAGATCACATTACATGTAATTTCCATGCTACATATCCACTTCATAATCCATGTCATTCTTTTATATTAGCACAGTGACCACTGATGGGTCGAGCTGCGATCAACGCGGCGCATATCTCTTTGATCATATGCTAATCTAATTGATGGACCGGATTGGTTTTGACTCATTAAAGTGATGAAAGTAAGTTAAGATCTTATTCGGTTTAGTATGCATAATGAAATATAATTATAAAGTTTAGCATATAGCCTAAGTAGGAGATTGATGGAACTTATCCAACATAGTTGGATCTTAATACAATATTGGGCTAATATGCAATATAATTATATGTATGCTACACTGTCATTTATAAAGCCCGTTGTAAGTGATCTTATTAATTTGGTTAGGTGGGCTTAATTGAGTCGATTAGGTTGTGGGACTTTATGTGTAGAGAGAAATGGGCTTCAATTTGTTGATGGGCCGAAATGGAAACCTTAGCGCTAAGGAGGCTAGCCTATGTATATGGTGGTTGTGATACCAGGAACACACGAACAAAGGAGCCGTCTTTTCTACGTCCCGTCGATAGAAGAATAACCGTGAGAAGGGAAAAGGAATTCTCCAACGGTTGATTCGTGTGGATCTGGAAGATCGTCCATTGCGTCATTCAGATCGTCGTCATGGATTCAGGTACGATTCCTAAACAGAGGAGGTAAATTTTTAAGATTCAGCACGCCTACATCTTGATCTGTATGTTTAGGGTTGTATACATATCTAGATCTTTAGTTTTATCAGTTTAAGCTTGGGGGAGTGCACAGTGCACGCACTTTACTTTGTCGTGAAACACACCTTAAAATTTTCCGATAAACCATATTCACTTCTCTATTTTGTCTCACAAGCTTCATTTTTCATGAAATATTATGGATTTTTTAATGAACTCTAACATCCGATAGATTAGAGTTTAATTCCTTGATTAGAGTATCATTGTTAATATACTTTTTCGTAGTAGAATCCATAATTCCACAAACATATTCTCGAAACAGTTGAGCAAAAAATGAATGAATCAAAATCTGAAAATTATTTAATTCTTGCATGATTTGATTGATAATTCTATTGCTTCATGGATGTTTAGTAATTCAAAACAGATAGGATAACCCAACGACAACCAAAGTAGTGATAATTAGAATTCCTGAAACCGAGCCATGTCTAGATTCTATGCTTTTTCCTTTTCTTTTGCATATAGCCAAAGAAATGATCTTTGATCATGCTTTGCATTACTTCGCGTTTGTGTGTGTTTGCAAAAATCTCAATAATGCAAAAACCAAACAAATATCCTAAATAAAAGGTCCTTGGGGTTCCCTGTAACATGATGCCCTAAGATCATCTGATCTGGGATGCATAGACCGCCTCTTGCACTCCATTGCGTTTACGCAAGTTTGCAAGACAAAAAGCCAAAAAATTGCCAAAATTATAAAAAACACAAAATTTCATATCCTTATCCCTATTTCTATAAAGAACAATGACATGGAAAGGTTGATGGGTTTTAGGAGTCATGAAACGAGCATAGTGTGGTGACGCCTTACCTTAATTGAATTTACTAACTCATCCCGTGAAGTTTAACAAAACATCATGCATGCTTGAAACTGATTGATCATGACATATTTACACTGCTTAGAGAATGTGTTTTTGACATTGGATTCGTCTATGTGAACTTGGTATATTTCATGATAAACTAGGATATGATGTAGCTCTACTCTCATTTTATTATTTATCGAGTTCATTATCTTTATTGGAATCCACAATATGTTCATAATAGTCCACATCTTCTCTATATTTTTACACGTCGAATTGATCGCTTAAATCCCAATTTTATGTACTTTTATATCGATAATTGGAACTATTTGATTTCGAAAGCGTGTGTTTGCATTTCAGGGAATATCAAGCGATTTAGAGCATGTTGGAGAGGAGGACATGATCGTCGACGTCGAAGCGTCAACGACGTCGTATTCAAGGAGCTCATGCTACTGGAGAGGAGCAAGAAGAGAGGAAGCAAAGGAGCAAAGAAAGAAAGAAGAAATCGAAGAAGGAAGGAGTGGTGAAAAGAGAGAGGCCCAGGAGTGAGCTTTCAGGTTGCTCGGTCGAGCGCCCCACGCGCTCGATCGAGCGGGGACTCCGTAGGGCAAGGGGAAGTTACAGGGGGTCGCTGGACCGAGCGATCCAACTCGCTCAACCGAGCACCCTCTTTCGCTCAACCGAGCTATCATCTACAGGGAGATCAAATTGGCCTTCAAACTCTCTGGAAAGTTTGGCATTAATTCGCTCGGTCGAGCGGCCAACCGCTCGACCGAGCATCCTCTCTTCCAACCGATCGACATCAATTCCACCAAGGCAAAGTGTTAAAGCATCAAGATGTGCTCAACCGAGTGCTAGGGCGCGCTCGATCTAGTGACCAAGGCCGCTCGACCGAGCGGAGTAGAAAGTGCAGATTTCATGACAGCCCTTCATTCTTTGACAATCTACTATCACCTGAGATTTTACATTATTTTTCTCATATTTTTTCCAGATAGTAGACTTCATAAAGATTCCAACGCCGCCACGAACGCACCAAACGAAGTGGGATGTGTCCTAGGGAATTTTTGCAAGTTGGTAAATTTGTGCTAGAAACTGTGCTCGAGCAGGCTGTAATCTGTGCTCGACCGAGCGCCTGTGCACAGCTCGACCGAGCTACCTGGGCTGCCAGACTGGGCCCATGACGAGTTAGGGCTGTTTTTAAGGGTTTCTTGGGTCTATATATATGTATTGAGCAGCCATTATTGGGGGGAGCTCTTTTTTGTGCTAGGAAACTATTTTTCGGAGGCTAGGCCACGCCCTAGGCCCCCTCCTTGGTGATTTTGTATCGGATCTATTACGATCTAAGTATTTCTTTCGTTAATCCTTTCTATTGTTATCCATATTTGCTTTTGACGTTGATTGCTATTATTTTTGTATCCTTCCCCATGATTGAGTAGTTCTATTGCTAGGATTAGGGATGAACCCCAGGATTCTAGGGATTGGATGATAAATTAACCTTAGTCGAACGAATTTAGGGTTGCTCCATGGTGGTTTGAACAAGGATTTTGGGGGGATTAGCCCTAGAATTGGAGGATTTCGAAAGTATCTCCATATTCTAGGGAAAATCCCTATGAATCTGATTAGGGTTAGCGGCCATTTTCTAGGACTCGTGATCATGAGAGTTACTCGTGCACTAGGGATGATTACTAACCCCCGATCCGCTAGTCGGTGACTACGAGAGTAGCCTGACTGCTAGAACCAACCATTGTGTAGTATCTCAATCTGTAGTTCACAAGAGTGGATGCGGATCTGTGATACGAGAACCAGTGTCGAGCGTAATGCACGTATTCATGTGTGAATCTCATTGTGAAAGCAACTGAGCATAGGGATACATTAGACAAGTAGGACGACAAAAGTCAAGTACTCGTTGTCATCTCCGGATGTGACACTCCTACCCTCATTCATAGTTCGACGAAAGGATCCTCAACCTGATATCTAACCCCGAAAGTCCTAGCGGGGATTCCCGACACACTCGCAATCCTTCTCTCGATTGTTTTCTTTGTATTATTTGTTTTCTTTTTTTGTGGAGTCTTTGGTCGTGCCTTGCTGATCGTGACACCCTCGCATTCTACTTCCATCGCCTTTACGACATCCTTCGTAATCCACCTCCAACAATAAATTCGAAGTCCAATCAACCTAAGAATCGATAGGTAGTATAAGCAACACCTCTCTGTGGCGACCCCAAACTCATCAAGAATATATTGCTCTGACACCCTTGCACTTGGGGGTGAGTGTGTGCATCACCTTTTTGGGGGTGCGCATCCTTGCAGAACAATAACAACCACACATCTTCACAAAGACAAAAAACGGGAAAGATGTAGACATTTGTTTATATCGAAGTATGATAGTTAGTCTACTTTATTTAACTGTAAGTATGCCCGATATCATGTTTTCAGTTTGTCTTTATGCTGATATCAAGCTAGACCTAAGGAATCACACTTGATTACGGTTAAACAAATTTTTCGTTACCTCAATCAAACACTAGATTATATGTTACTTTACCCTAAGTCTAGCACACATGAGCTAGTATCATATAGTGATGTCGATTTTGCTGGATGCAAATCCAATAGGAAGAGTACTAGTGGCACTTGCCATTTTCCAGGACATTTCCTTGTCTCTTAGTTTTATAAGACGCAAAACTCCGTATCATTGTCCACGACCGAAGCGGAATATATTGCCGTGGGTCTTTTTGTGCACAAGTTATTTGGATGAGACACTCTCTCAAAGACCATGGTGTCAATTGTGATACTTGCCATATCCTTGTTGATAACTAAAGTGCAATGTGTCTCTACAAAAATCCAGTACACCAATCCCATACCAAACACATAGATGTAAGACACCATTTCATTAATGATCATGTAGCTAAGAAGGACATCATCTTATAGTACATTAAAACCCAAAAACAAATTGCCGACATAATAAAACCTCTAAAAGGAGATTCATTTGTGAGGTTGCGTGTAGAATTAGGGATTATGGGTGAATCTGAAATTTAGGAGCTCATTTTCATATGGTATAACTTGCTTTGAGCTTATTTGATTATTTATGTATCTCATTTTCAATATGTCTATTTTTCACAATAGTTTTCTATGAGATTTATTGGAGATTTTGATGAATTTTGTGATTCTGTTGATACCTTTGATATGTGTATCATTGTATATATTTATGATGGTTATTTTATGTTATTAGAGTAATTAGAGTATAGGTCTAAGGGCGAGAAATCTCAATTCCTTGATTCTAACTCAATTCTAGATTTCAGAACCAGGCCAGTCGACTTTGTCTTCTTCAACAGTCGACTGCCCAATCTCCGGTTTTTAGCCTTCATGATTCATATCCATAACAGGGGACTGATGTTCATTTTACAGGCGCCTGGTCATCTCCCAGGCGACTGTATTTTTGTCATCAGGCGCATGCCTAATTGTCACTAATTTTCTCGAGAACTGGCTCAAAATTTCTTGAAAATTGTATTGTTCAGCAGGCCCATGTATGTCATTTTACAGGCGCATGGACAAAACCAGGCAACTGTTTTTTCTTCTACAGATGCATGTCTCCTTTTTGAGCCATTTTTAATTTAGGGCTTGACAGGAGACTGCACACTGTGCATTAGTCGCCTGTCCGTCGAGTTTGGTGCTTCGTAGTCTTCGATCTGAGCCGTTCTTTTTGATCCAATGGCCCAGATGTCTCCCACTATCTCTTATAACCGTCGATTAATGGGGGTTTCTATCTCCAAGTGTTTCAAAACCCCCAACTTTCCTCCTCCTACCTCTCAACTGCAATCACTTCTTCTCTCCATCAATCAGCCCCCGTCCGGCCATCTCCTCCATCTGTTCTCCTCCGTCGACTAGGTCTCCTCCTCCGATGTCACGACCCCTTCCCTGGGATACGCAGGGAGCAGAGTAGATGACGAGAACTAAAAAGTATCTGCAGGTCCACTGCGCATTGCTGGGAAAAGTACATGTAGTATTCAACAAACAGCCAACCAACAACACAAAACGACACAAAGTCACAGAGAAATACTGAAAGCCAAACACTGAATAATTTCATGTACATCTCAAACATCCCATTATATCAATTCATCTAGGACAAACATCTCTCATCCTCAAAGAAAACCCAAAGTACACATAGCTCTCTCATCACCCCTTACCATCCAATCTAAGCACCAACTCCCAACACCAGAACTCCAAACTCAACCTCCAGCTCTAACAGCCATCTCCAAAACCCACACCTGAAAAATCAACGGGGGCACGTCAACGTGTGACCCAGTAGGAAAGCCAATTCCCTCTAGTATGCTATTATGAAAATGCAACTATTTTACATGCATTCATAGCAAGGTGTAAATGAAGTATGGAATGAGCTAAAGGGAACACGTGTATGACATAAAGCATTGAATGCATAACATAAATGAAAGTGCAACAACAAAAGAGTGCAACAACATAAGTAAAATAAACGCAAGCGACAAGAACTACCAAAGGCGAAGTATATAACAAGGGTATACAACATGGAAGGGCTACAAGAAAAGAACGTACAAGTAAGCAACAATTGATAATGCTACAAAAGTAATGAAAGTTATCTGAAGTGTTTTGGACCCTAAGTAGTGGGTAGACCCTCTTGGGACTTGACCTCACCCCCAGTTGGGGTGGAACAGGTAAACTCCCTGAGACAAGCTCTTACTAAAGGAGCCATGTTTTCCCCTTATTTCCCCTTCACATTTCTCCAGTTCTCCACATTTCCGCCAATCTCCGCCACTCGGGCAAGAACAGGAGGGCCACCAACCACCAGTCCAGCCCCTCATGTTTTTCCCACGACTTAGTATCCTGCAATCCCCGTGTCACCCTCATTTAAGAGGATTTCATCACTTATTAACATTCAAGTCAAGTGGGCTAGCATACAACATTTAGAGAACTGTATTTAACTACACTAAAGTGACATAAAATGACATAAGTGAACAACAATGCCAGCATATTAGAGTTACATTTAAATTAACAAGAACATGAACCATTTACATACAAACTTGGTATGCAATATTAAGGTGACATAAAAAGCTCCATGATCAAAAGAAAGCAACATGAACCAATTCCAATGGAACATCATGGTGGGATTAAAGATTAGTTGGCAACATGGATCCCTTTTCATAATCCTCATTTGTGCACCATACACCATTCTTCATGCAACATACACAACATAAACCAACTCCATGCAACCCGCATCATTTTCCATTTACATCAACAATTCCCCAAACCACAAACATAACTTCATTAGGAATCTTTTGCACAGGAGACATATTAGAGTCATGACATGAAAAGGGATGCATTCCATAATTAAAGATAATGCTTGAATGAATTTGAATAATAATCCATAAGGAGATGGAATTCCTACTTCAAGTAACACTAATGCACATACATAGTAGAAGAAAATTTAGCATGACGTCATAGTTATAGCATCTCTTAACATTCAGCTTGCTGGAAATTACACAGCAGTCAGATTGAATGGCAGTTTACTCCATATTTTTGTATGGAACATAACCATGCAATGTAAATGAAAGTTGTAGGTATGATAGTGTTGGATTCACAAATAAAATTTCAGGAAAAATTATTAAGTGGATGATTTATAGTGAATTATTTGGTGAAGTCTGCCAAATCTGTTTTCCAGACAGATTTCAGAGTCTGTCTTGATGGCTAATTTTGGGCCCATTGCAATCAGAATTTCGAAAATTAAGCACTCTGATGAAGTTGGAGAAAAACTTGTTAAATTTCCAACGAGACTAAAATCATGCAATTTCAGTGTGTGTGCAGATAATAAGCTTCGTTTTTCTAAACTGTGTACAGGTTGACAGAATTGCAGACATGCTGTAAAGAATGAATTTTTAACATAATTTCCAGTTCGAATTGAAAAGGTTATGAACATAAAAGTTGCTCATAACTACGAGATACACAACATATAAAATTTCCAAGGCATTTCTAATAGCCAATTAAGCCCAGCACTTAGTCAAAGGTTCAGCTTTAATCAAGAGATGAAATTATTCAACCAAGATGAGATTTTTACTTCTGCAAATGACAATCAAAATAGCATACTAGGGAAATTGGATTCCTACCTCAAGTTGCTTCATTTTACTCCTCAAAATCTAATCTTGCTATTATCCAAGAATCCCCTCAAAGCTCTCACCAAAAAGCTCCCAACTTCATTCATGACAACCTCTCTTTAAGCTCCAAAAGAACCCACAACTTCTACCATCCATAAGGGGTCCAAAGGGAGGGAAAACATGAGATTTCCTTGAAAAATGGAGCAAAAGGAGAGGGGAGAGGGAGGAGAACGAAAATGAAGGAGGATGATGGAGGAAAGAAAGGGATAAGTGTTAATAATGAAAGGGAGTTCTCAATTCTTCTCCACTCTTCCATCTTTTGTCATTTTCCTCTTTTTCTTTCCTTTTTATTTTCTTTAAATCCATTCTCTTTTCCATTAAGCAACCATGTTTCTAAAGTCTAACTTCCTTACACACATCCCATCTCCTTATACACACACCCTTTCTAATTACAAAAAGGTCACTACTCTACACACCCCCCTTTACTAACCATACACACATCCTCTTATAACTATTAACAATCTTGCCATTCATACAAGAGGGTCACCCATTATTAATAATATTATCTTACTAATAATGATACACAATAGTAGTAGTACACGCATACATGACATAGTAATAATGTTCACTACAAATCACACAACCATATCACTACTTTACTATACACACTACTACTCACATAATTACTCACAAATACATCCATGGCATACTCATTCATACAACCATAGGCATCCAAATAATACATTCATATAGATATACATTATATAGGCATACAAATAGGCAACCCATAGGGAACTTACTTTGCACAATACATATTTATTATGCACACTACATATTTACTATGCACACTACACATGTATACAAGCACATATTCACTGCATAACACACAAAACTATACACCCTACTGTATATGGCACTCTGGCCCATTACATCCGACGTCGGTTTGGTATAAGTTTCGACTTAATCTTTTCAATCCGTGCCCTCATTGTCGATTTCGGCAATTCTATTTTGAATTCATTTCCGATGGCACCCAAATCAGGATCATCTAAGGGCAAGTCCCTTAAGATTCCTAAAGAGCCTAGGGTTAGGGTCCCCAAGGCAGCCCTTACCCAAGGCCATCGAAAACCTTGCTCCAAGAAAGCTACCACTGCTTCTGAGTTCTTAGCCTTATCCTGGTCTAATTCTGAGAGTTCTTGGTCGAGTGAGGAGCGTCCTCAGCCCCTCAAGCGTAGACATAGGCAAGCTCCTACGGATGTGCTTTCTCCATCTCAGCCCCTAGCAATTGGTCAAGCCAAACCCCATATTGAAGTTGAAATTCCCGACGTTGAACCCTCACCCGAGCCTGCCAATCCTGAAGCAGAACCCCAACCCAATCCTCCTTCTATGGCTCCTACTTCATTTGTGCCTACTGGTCGTGAGATATATGTCTCGGGAAGCATAATGCGTTGATTAACGTCAAGCTCCTCAAGGAGAGATTCATCTCATATCCAGCTTTCTTGGCCGAGAACCTCTCCCAGCTCCTAACTACGACCAAGTTAATCGATCTCTTCCATTATTCCCAAGCTGAGTCTCCCAGGCCCTATCCCATTCTCGTCAAGCTTTACTATGCAAACCGCATTTGCGGTGAGTATAACGAAACCGGGACTCTAGACATTGTCGTTCAGGGGCATCCATCAAGCTTGACCCCAAGCTTCTAGGGACCATTCTTAGCATCTCTTTCTCAGTATCCCTACCTGTTGATATTTCCATTTCATATGTTGCTGAGCTTGATCAGGATGTCCTCCAGGACATGTTTCGTGTCGTCCATCCTATCCTCACCTCTGGGGTGAAGTCTTCTATGTTCACTCCTTATAGTTGGGCTGTCCATCATGTGGTCAAGTCCAACATCCTTCCCAAGTATGGATCCTCTAACCAGCCCTCACATGACATCCTCAAATATATGTATGCTATTTTTCGGGGATGGAAGTGAACTAGGTCAGGGTTATACTAGATAGGATGGATCACATCAAGATAACCCCTCCACATCTCATATTCCTTATGGCTACATTCTCACTTATGTCTTCCGTCACTTCGAGATTAATTTGTCTGCTTATGAGCATGTTCCTCATGGCCCCCTTCTTGATGCAGCTGCACAGCTGAAGTCCTCTTAGCTCTGCAGACTGCAACCAGGAAGAGGCAATCTGCTTCTCAGCCATCTTCATCATCTGTGCATCCAGCCAGCACCACTACTCCTCTTGCTGGTTCTTCGATTCCATCATCATCTTCAGCTCATCCTTCGATAGCTACTGATCCCATCTTCATCCAGTTGGATAATAAGGTGACTATTCTTGATCAGAAGATGACCTTGCTTCTTGAGATGCTCAGTACCTCATTTGAGCATCAGGGCTTATCTGTACCTCCCTGCCTCCATGCACTAGTACATCTTACTGAGGATATTCCATCATCATCTGCTGCTGCTGCTTTTGGTGACGCTCAGGCTCCTCCAGCTGACATCACCCAGTCTACCCCTCCAGCTGTAGACACTCAGATTCCCGAGTCTGATGTTGCTGCTGAGCCTGCTAACATTATTGAGTATTAGTATTTCATACCAATCTTATTTTGATGATGATCACAACATTATGTCGTTGCTAATGAATCTCATGTTTTAGTCTCTCAGTTTATTTCAAGGATATCTTTCTTGGAGACTAATCACTTGGTGTAAGGATGGACATCATGTGAAGAATGGCCAAAGTTTGAACTCAAGGAGTGCCAAAGCGTGGAGATGGTGGAGAGCAATCAAGGCATCAAGATTGAAGACTTAGACTCTTTAAGAAGTATTGTAATCCATGTAATTTACTTTATTGCTTTCTCTCTCTATTGAGTCTAGGGTTAATGTAATGCCTTGTTAGATGGTTTACTCATTCATGCATATGCATTTAACCATCTTAGTGAACCTTAGGATTATCATAGAATCCATCCCAATAGGTTCACTCTGTCCAAAGACTCATTTGGAGTCTCTGGCTTTCCGTCAGTCGCCTGCTTAAGGAAACACAGTCGACTGGGTGATTTTCAGACGCCTGTAGATCCTTCTACAGTCACCTGACATGCACAGCTCAAGTCAACATTTCAATTGACTCAGACTTGAGCTTTACGCACAGTCACCTGTCAATCAGTTTACAGTCGTCTGTATTTTCACAGTCGCCTGGAGATTGGTCATCAGTCGCCTGTATAGCGTAAGTGCAATCACTGCATCTCTCTGTCTTCTCTCCATATTTTACAGTAGTCGACTGATGTAGAATGTACAGTCGCCTGACTATTTGACAGATGACTGTAGTATTAACATCAGTCGCATGTGCGAAGAATTGGAGAAAGAGTGCAGCTCTCTGTTTCGTTCCATCCCCTGAAGCAGTCGTCTGCTGAAGGATTTACAGGCGCCTGTCATGTTTGTCAGTCGATTATATTGCCTTCTTCAGTCGACTTTCCTGGCTCAGATTATAGCCGTTGGATATTTTCTAGCCTTTGGTCAGTCGACTGTCTTATGATCATCAGTCGACTGTTCCTGTCGTTTTGACCCAGTTTCTAGCCGTTGCAGATCTGTTCATTTGGCTGTTTCTTTGGGGTTTTGGGCTTGATATAGGGTTCTTATATATATGAGTGTGCTGCCATCACTTGAGAACTCTTGACAACACTTGATAACTCTTGACTCTATAGAAAATCTCAAGAGATCAATAAGAAACTCTCAAGCTCCCTCATTTCCCTCTATTGAGCACTCATCTTTCTTCATGCATTGAAGTCCAGCCCAAGGGAAATTATCGAAGTGCTCTCAAGCATATTCCAACGCTTGGAGATCCTCTTCCATGACTTTCATTCATTCATGAGTAAGCATCTCAAGGCATAGGTAAGAGTATTTACTTTACTTGGTGTAATTTGTCTTCCTATTTCTCTTTGTGGGATTAGGATACTCTCTTTGTGGGAGGTTGTCTCTTTGTGGGACTAGGGAATTATCTTTGTGGGAATTAACTCTCTTTGTGGGAGTTCTAGTGTCCTAGTGTAGGGCTAACCCTAATTCTCTAAGTAGGAGTTAGTGATTCTCTGTGTGGGAGTCTTGATCCTCGTGTAGGATTGGTTGGGTCCTTGTGTAGGGCATAAATCCTCTATGTGGGGTATCTCCTTGTGAGATTTGTACTCACTTCTCTGTGTGGGAATATGGTGAATATTGGTGTGGCTGGATGTACCCAAGTTTGGGGAACCAGGGTAAAACTTTGTGTTTGCCTTTGGATTGATTGTTCCTTTTAATTCCTCTTGCATTTATAATTCTGCATTTGCAAGTTAAATTTTAATTTTTAATTGGACAATTTTATTGCAATTACACTATTCACCCCCCCCCCTCTAGTGTGTGTTGTTAGTATTGTAAGGGTTAGACGATCCCTACAAACATCCCTCTAACTACTGTTGTGTCTACCTCGGAGACAGAGACCCAAGGCTTTCAGGTTGATATGAGAGCTCCTGCGGATGTTGTCCAGGTTGACGATTGATGATGATCAGAGACTGCTTAACCTAGGACTTAGTGTCTTTTTGCTAGGGTTAGAGAGTCTTTATGTTTGATGTATTGTTTTTTCTGGATATATGTGATGATGTTTGTAGCACACTTTTGGTTGTATGGATATTGATGTTTGATGTTGTCTCATGATATATGTGGAGTTGTTATATGTCGTTTGTACCCCATGTATTATATATATACTAGTCATAACCCGTGCCCGCGGGCACGGATCATTTAAGATTTCCCCCGCGGAACAATAAATTAGCACAAAAATATTTAGTGGCACGGACACCTTCGGTGCGGGTGTCTTTGGCGCGGAACAACAAATTCGGCGCAGGCGCCTTCGCCGTGGAATAACAAATTCGACGTCCGCGCCTTCGGCACGGAACAACAAATTAGCACAAAAAATTTCGCGGGCGCCTTTGGCGCGGGCGTGGAACAACAAACCTCAAGGTATTTTTACACTAATTTGTTGTTCCGCTAAATTGTTTTACGTTAAATTTTTATTTTGTTTAATTGAATAGACCATGCTTCTACACAATCTTTCCCAAGGCACTTTAAATTTCAAAGTTTAGGTTCACAAGACACTTTTTTCCCGAAATTTAATCTCCACAATCTTTCCCAAGAAATTTCTAAATTCAAAGTTTAGGTTCCCAAAGCACTTTCCTCCCAAATTTAATCTCCACAATCTTTCCCAAGACACTTCTAATTTCAAAGTTTTGGTTCCCAATACACTTTTTCCATCAAAATTTTCACAAAATCCAATCTCAACCAATGATTTACCAAAATCAAATCCCAGCCACTCTTTATCTTGTCCTAGTCAGCCCTAGAATTCAAAAAACGTTGTCAAATGTATAATAGATATATATATATATATATGGCCACGAGAGGGTGTCCTAGTGGTAAGTCATTCCGCTCCAAAGCCAAGGGGTGCTGGGTTCGAGGCCTATGGCCGCCATGACTTGGTAATTGTTGTGGAATTATTTACCCTGTGGCTATATCTCCCCACTCCGACTAACCCGGGGGCCGTTAGGGGCACGGCGGTCACCCCCCCCCCCCCCCGTTTGCATAGTCTCAGCCAGGCTCTCGCCTTACCCTCCTAAGCCGAAGGCGGGGGGAGGGGGTTGGGGATTTTTCTGGGTTATATATATATATATATATATATATATATATATATATATATATATATATATATATATATATATATATATATATATATATATATATATATATATATATATATATCTATTATACATTTGACAGCGGTTTTTGAATTCTAGGGCTGACTAGGACAAGATAAAGAGTGGCTAGGATTTGATCTTATGAAATGGAAGGTTGAGATGAAGCTTTGAAACCATGAATGTGACCCTTGAAATTTGGTCCAGCCTTGAAATTTGGTCCAACTTTGAAATTTGGTCAAGCTTTGAAATGATGAGAGCTTTGAAATCATGAATGTGAGCTTTGAAACTTGGTCCACCTTTGAAATTTGGTCCACCATTGAAAGCAGCCAGTGAACATGTTTCAAGATGAGGCGTCCGCTAAATTTTCTTACGCTGATTTGTTGTTTCGAGCCGAATTTGTTGTTCTACGCTAATTTGTTGTTCCGCGCCGAATTCCGTGACGAAGGGGCATGCACCGAATTTGTTGTTCCACGCAAAAGGCACCGGCGCCGTTAAGTATTTTTACTCTAATTTGTTGCTCTTTTAAATTTTAATTATTTTTTGGGAAACAAAGATTTCGTAGGGGCATATCTTAAATGAACCGTGCCCACGGGCACCGATTTTTTGCGCTAATTTGTTGTTTCGTGCCGGATTTGTTGTTCTACGCTAATGCACTTTGATTAGCATAATGTGTGCGGTGACTAGCAACCGGCACCGAATTTGTTGATCAACACTAATGCACTTTGGTTATTAAAATGTGTGCGATGACTAGCGGCCGAAGGCGCCTGCACCGAAGGCGCCCGCTAAATTTTTGTTCGTTTAAATTTTGACAGGGGGAATAATTCTTGGGGTGAACAAAGATTTTGATGGGATATCTTAAATGAATCGCGCCCGAGGGCGCCCGTACCGAAGCTACATTTTTGTTCGTTTGAATTTGGGAGGGAGAAATAATTTTTGGGGAGAACAAAGATTTTGCAGGAAAATCTTAAATGAACCGTGCCCACGGGCACGGGTTATGACTAGTATATATATATATATATATATATATATATATATATATATATATATATATATATATATATATGACGAATAATGTTAGTCTTTATTTATGTCAAAAATGTACAAAGTCAACATACAAGTTAGAAATAGAGAAAATAATAAGAGAGGTGAGAGGGCACAAGCGCCGTCACCCTCAACAGATTACTCTCAACTATGACTACTTGTCAGACCTGAAAACACATAATATAACAGAATATTCCAACATCAAAATACACAGGCAAAGGGTATCAGACATTTATAAGGCCCCAATTTGCAAAAGGTGTTGTGTCCGAGACCTCTTCCATATCCAAGCCGAAGAGAGATATCTTCACATCCGATCCGATTTCCCCAAACAAAGTTGTTTTTGTTGTAAACTTCCCTTCAAAAATGCGTTTATTACGATGTTTCCATATGTGCCATACCAATGAAGACAAAACCGTTTTGGCAAGAACACTAACCGGATTCTTTTTCTTGTATCTAGTAAGGATCAGGTCACACACCCCAGTAATAGAGGCCGGGGCAATACTTGAGACACCAAGCTTGAGCAAGCTTCTAGTTAAGAGATATCTGGTGTAATCACAGTCAAAGTAGAGATGGGAAGTACTCTCCTCCTCATTTCGGTCACAAAGAACACGGCACAGTTCAGTGATATTTCCCCATTGTTTAAGCCTATCTCTTATGAGTAACTTACCTCGAAGAGCCCGCAACGAAGCCAAGGACGTCTTCGGGACATGATGCGGATACCACATTGCATCGTAGTAGGGGAAGGGGGGACCTGGCTCTCGAGTACCATCCCAAGCCTCGCACAAGTTGCAGTTACGCCCAGCCAATCAATTCCACTCGTCTTGTCCCTCGCGCAGAGCCACATGCTGCAGCGGATTGCTGATGCCTTGGATGGACGGGCAGTTTGACCACCCAGCGGCAGTCCAAAAGTCAGCCACTTGCTTCATTATAGTGTCCGGGCTTGGATCTTGGAGAAGGTGGAGAGGTCCCTGAAGGTGCCAGTTATCAAACCAGAATGATGTAGACTTTCCATCCTTAATGGTCCGTTTAATAAGTTGTTGTGATACTTGATGGCTCTTGAAAATGAACTTCCAGGATCCAGAATTGGTAGGGATTGCTCTTGCTGTATAAAAACCATTGTCCACAGCTTCATAGTGCTTTCTCATATACTGAGCCCAAATGCCCTTATTAGAGAGGACTCTCCAAGTAAGGCAAACACCAGAGGCTACATTCAAATCCGATAAGTGCCTCAGTCCCACTCCCCCCTCCTTCTTTGGAGTACACATGTCTTTCCAAGCCCAGCTATTCAACTTACCCAAATGAATTTCTTGCATGCAGAGTTAATATCTCTAATAACAGAAGTCAGAAAACAGTAAGCTTGCATCCAGAAAGCAACCATACCGTAGATAACTGAGCGCACCAATTCAATTTTCCCAGAGATAGACAGGAGAGTGGAGGACCAACCAAGAATCCTCTTATTACATTTATCAACAAGCCGTGAGAACAAGGAGGCTCTTGGGTATTTTGATGAGAGAGGGAGCCCCAGGTAGGTTATGAAGGAGGATACCATTTTGGTGTCAAGAATCTCAGATAAGGATTGCGCATCACGAACCCCCTTGGTGAAAATGGCCGAGCTCTTTTCCCAATTAATCTGTAGACCAGAGAGGAGATAAAAACTGTCTAGCAAATTCTTGAGGCCATGTAGGGAGTGGAGATTTGCACGGTAGCATACTAACAGGTCATCAGCAAAAAGTAAATGAGAAACAGAACCGGCTCTACGCATGGGATGTATAGCACTTGTGGATTCTGCAATGGCCATGAGGAGTGAGAAGGCTTCCAACGAGGATAGTGGGTCACCCTGGTGCAAACCCCTATTAGAGCCAAAGTACCCTTCTAGAGAGCCATCAACAAGAACAGAGAAAACTGGGGAAGATATACATTGGGAGATCCAGTTAATGAAATTGTATTTGAATCCCAGCTGATGGAGAAGGAAAATAATAAACGCCGTGTTGACACTGTCAAACGCATTGCGCAGATCCAGTTTAATACATGTTCTGGTCCCCATAGGATTGCTGAAGTCACGAATCTCTTCATAAGCAAGCAGTGTGCAATCTGCCAGCAACCTATCTTTCAAAAAAGCCGCCTGATTTGGGGAAATAAGATCTGAGATGACATGTTTCAGTCTATTGCATAAGACTTTACTGATTATTTATATATGATATTGCAGCAAGCTATCGGTCTGTAATCCCCCATCCCTGAGGCCTTAGCATTCTTATGAACTAGGGTCAAGAAAGCATGGTTAACAGAGGGAGGCATAATACCTGTTCTGAAAAAAGAAGAAACACCATAGATAACATCAGGCCCTAAGATCTCCTAATTGTGTTGGAAGAAATAGGCATTAAAACCGTCAGGTCCTGGTGCTTTATCCTTATCAATCTGAAACATGGCGCATCTGATTTCTATTGGAGTAACAGGCATATCCATCCAACAAGCCGCTTCATCAGAAATTTTCCTCTTTGGGATTACATTTGGGAAAACGTCCCAGTAATCATCCTGATGGTATAAATTTTGATAGTAGAGAGGGGCCACCTTTCGAAGAGTATCAATATTAGCATTCAAATTCCCATCAGGCCTAATAAGATGATGCAAATTATTATAACATTGCCGGGATTTCAGAGAATTATAAAAAAAATTTGAATTCCTATCCCCGAGGTAAGCCAGTTTTGACGAATTTTTTGCCGTAGATCCTCCTCCTCAATTTTAAGGGCTTTTCCAAGATCATGAGAGGCCAAGCTGTCTTGTTTCTGAAGCACTGCATCACTACTTAGTTTCATATTAGTTTGGATACTGAGAAGTTTCTCACGGCAAGAATTTACAGTAAGGCCTTTCATATTCACAGCCGACCATGCCTTTAGAATGTATTTCATAGTCCTCATATGCCTATGAAGCCCCCGCAAGTCCAGAATACCATATTTACGGCCCCAGTTATTACTAATCACGTCTTTAAATCCTGGATGAGAAGTCCATGAATTATAAAACTTGAATGGTTTGGGTTTAGAATAGACCTTGGGAAGGATGTATACAAGCATAGCTGCGTGGTCGCTAATAGAGGCCGGAAGATATTCATAGAATGAGCCTGCCATCTGGTTGAGCCAAATTGAATTGCATAGAACTTAGTCTATCCGGGCTAATATACGCAATCCCCCAATGCATCTGTTACTCCAACTTATACTACAGCCCGTACTTTTCAGATCCATAAGCTGACAGGAACAGATACAAGAATTAAAATCATGCATTGCAGTGGCATCCACAAGACAACCCCCAAGCTTCTCATCAACGTACCTAACACAGTTGTAGTTCCCACCTACCAACCAAGGCATCTTATTGAGTAAATAAGAATCAGCCATCAAATTGTTCCATTGGGCCTGTCTTGAAATTGCTAGATTAAAACCGTAAATAGCAGTTAGGCTCATGACAAATCCCGCAAAGTTTTTGAATATTGCCAATATATACTGATTAGAAGCATTGATAGGTGTGATACTCCAAATATCAGGGTTGTAGAGGATTACAACACGACCACTCTTATGGTAATTTCTATTATCAATACTCTCACATTCCTTACCAAGACACCTGTTGATACGGCTAGCATTACTTGACTCGACTTTTGTTTCAAATAGACAGACAATAGTGGGACAAAGCTTGCGCACAATCCTCTTCAAATCTGAACGTCTTACTGTATTATTTAGACCTCTTGTATTCCAGAAGAAGACAGACATTAAAAACTTATTGGGGGTTGGGGTGCGCTCCTGCAGATTGCGCAACTCTAATACTACAACGGACAGAGGAAGGCATAGGGGGTACCAGGTTCCTTGCTTTGCTCAACTCCAAATGGAGTTTCTGCCATTCAGGATTTGGCAAAGTAGGGTTATCTGGAAAAATCAGGCATTTTAGCTTGATCAGTCACTAATGGATCACTTGCAGCTGACCTGATAGATGCACTAGACCATGTACTGATACCGCGGGGATTAATAATCTCTGCAGGCAATTCGACCATACTGGATTGAAAGAAATTGAGTACTTGGGCTATGCGAGTAATACGCACCCACAGGCCCCTTGAATTTTTCGTAGATGTGTTAGGGCCAGGAGCCTCTCCTCCCCTATCATTCAACTCAGCCGAAGTACTACAATCCCCAATCTCGAAACAATGGGATTGATTTATAGAATGGCTATGACCCTTGTCTCTGGCAACATCTTTGGTATAAGCATTTTCATCAAGTGAGACTCCAGATTTTGTGTTATCCTGCACCATCAACGGCTCTTTATTAATTGAGCACTGACCAACAATCCTAGGGTCATTAATAGCAATGTCTGTAACAGCTCTGGAAACACCAATGGGCATAGTCTCTGGGTGTTTAATCCCATCTACCTGCACTCCTTTTTTTAGATGTGTCCACCAATGGGCATTGGCTGTCCAAATGTCCAAAGCATGCACAAGCATCATACCTCGGTGGCTCACATTCATATTTAACCTCAATAGAGATAGTGGAAAGGTCATCAAGCTCAATTGGCACGGTCCTCTTCAGTTTATTCTTTGAGTTTACTTCCACAAGACATCTGGCATAGGAGATTCTATCCAGCTCTGACATCGCTTTATCCAGACAAATTAGAGTTCCAATAACACTCGCAATGCAATTCAAAATGCCAAGCGTCCACATTGGTAGAGGGAGGTTGTGAAACTGGACCCATACTGGCACCGCAGTAAGGATGTCCCTATTGTGCTGGATGGCAGGAGTCCAATTCTGGAGTACAACGAGCCTCCCATCGAATAGCCAAGGTCCCCGTGCAGGATAGAATCCCGATTAGTACTGTTTTCAAACTTGAAGTAGAAGTAACCATTTTCCCGAGAAAAAATACGAAGCCCCCCTTTTATATGCCAAAGCCTATCAGTCCAGGACTTCATCTGCCCAAAATACGGCACATCCCTCAGCACATACCCAACCAGGGTATTCTGCCATCTAGAGGCCCCTTCCAAAATCATCATTTTAGATACTTTTGCTTTCTCTACTCCATAAACAGAGATAGAAGGAGGGACATATCTCATCACCAAAGGATCAGCATACGTGCGCCGGGATGCACAGATATCTGACCAAGAACGTTTACCTTCAGAATGAATCACACGGAATGGAATGTTGGGTCTGACAGGTAGTTTCTCAGATCTCCTAGTGTCTTGGGGGATGAACGCTTGCTTCCGCACAGGAGGTCTGCCCCAGTCTTGTATGGATGCATCTCTTGCCCAAACGCTAGATTTGGGGAAGAAATTGTTCCTCAAATCCTTACGCCCTAGGATCCTAGGGCCCCGACTTCGCCTGTAGGAAACCTTCCGCCAGCCATTCCCATCGCCATCTTCAACCACAGAGATCCGAGGCTCACCACTCGCATCATTGTTGGCTCCCGGAGGAACGCTGCCGGATCTGCCTAGTGGAGACCTAGCCGCCCTCAAATCGCCGCTCATCTCACCTTTATTATATATATATATATATGTATATGTATATGTATATAGGGATTCATGTAGATCAGGTGGCACCTGATCTAATAGATCGTGCAAGACACAAAAAGGTGGGTCCCAACAAGTCCAAGCTCATGTGGGTTTTGTACTTTCCACCTTTTTGTGTCTTGGCACCTGATCTATTAGATCAGGTGCCAAATTTTCTACATTAAATCCATGTATATATATGTATATATGTATATATGTATATGTATATATATACACACACACACATATACATATATGATATATATATAATATATATACATATGGCTCCCGTAACTTGCAGAGCGACGACTTGGGGCGATCAAGGCGATCCACGGATTGGAGGCGGCGGCCATCCTGAAGACGGTGGCGTAGGCAAATCTTCGGGTACGGGGACTTCGGATGCTGCTGGTACATCTTTGTAGGGCAAAGGAAATGGTGATCTCGATCTATCGTCTTTGCCAATTGGCGGGGCGATCGACATGACTTTCCTTGTTAGAGAAGGAGTCTCGGGTAAACCGATTGACATGGGTTGGGGAAGTCAGGAACATCTCCTGAAAGCTTGGGCTACGGCTGGAGGGTTGTTGATCGATGGAGGAAGGGGGTTTCCTCTAGATCGGTGGGAGACCGTTCCACAGGCGGTGTCATTGGTAATTCAAGGGGTGGTGACAGGTTTGGCCTCGGCAATTTCTGGCGTTGTAAGGGGCACCCCTCTCTTATCCATGCTCGAAGACAAGGAAATTTCAATGCCCCTAAGGTGTTCGAGGGAAAGCCCCAGAGGCAAAATATTGAGATCAAGATTGACACTTCAGCTCCCAAGCAGACGTGGGCGGACGTCTGTACTAATATCAGGAAGTATGACTCGGACATGGGTATGACCTACGTCCCCCCGTTGGTCAAAGAGGATGGTTCGAAAATGGCTATGGTTGCGAAATCGGCCTTGGCCAGAGGTGCATATCAATGGAGATTCTCTCTTGTTGGCTATGTGTTGGGAGACATACCCTTCTTTGGGCAAATCCGAGCTTGGGTTGATAGACTTTGGAATCTCAAAAAGGGCGTGAAAATCTATAGTAGGGAGAACGGTTTTTTCTGTTTCAAATTTGAAGACTGAGGAGAATGTGAAAGGATTTTGCACAGCGGTCCATGGATGTTTGATGGAAGACTGGTCGTGCTGCAACGGTGGAATTCAGGCCTCAAACATGAACGGACATCCTCTCCTCGGTCCCAGTCGGGGTACAGCTTCACACGGTGCCGTTGGGCATGTGGAACCTGGAGATCATGAACTCCATCGCTTCAGTTATCAGGAAGCCAATTTGTTTGGATAAGCTCACTGCTAAGAAGGAGAGGCTTTCCTATGCGAGGTGTTTTGTAGAAATTCATGCAAAGAAGCCAATTCCCAACTCGGTTATGGTCGGCACGGAAGACGGGCTTACAATAGAGATTGGAGTAAAATTGGAAGGGGAACCACCTAGGTGCATGCACTGTATTTGTTTTGGTCACTCAGATAAATAGTGCACATATCTGGTCTAGCTCTCTTCAATCCAAAGTACTAGCCACCAGCCGAAGATTACTGAAGATGGAGGGAACAAGAATTGTGAGGGAACGGCTCCTAAGACACTCACACTCAAAAACCAATCGGTTGACGTTCATGAGGGCTGAACTACCCCTGTTGAAGGCCATTCGGGAATAGATGATAGAGGAGAAAACCCCGATGTGGCTGTCTCCAATTCACGGTCGGAGCAAGTTGCTCAGGCCCAAGCGGTTGTCAATGCCGACAGGGGGGATCTATCGAACCACATTGATTCAGGTGACCTGACTGGAGACCGGGCTATAACTGGGGACGTTGGATCAAAGGATGCTGCAGATGCTAGAATGGTGGGAACCGAGGTGCTCGATCAGATGTCTTCGGAGTATGCTGGTACTGGAGGCCGTGAAAAATTTGTGGAGGGTGAATCTTCAGCATCCGCTGGCCTTCCCACTCTCCTTGAGGACAGCCACATTGATGATATTGATAACGTGCCTAACGAGTTGGCCATCGACGATCTGAGATGGGAGCTTGAGGAACAGTTTCACCTTGACCAAGGAGGGAATGGAAGTAAATTGGGGAAAAAGTCTGAGCCGTAATTTGAGGCGACCCACACCAGGAAAAGCTCCAAGATAAGGGGGAGTAATCTTAAACACACAACTGTTTCCCAATGACTGTCTTACTCTGGAACACAAGAGGTCTCAATAACCCCGTTCGTCGAAGGAATCTAAGGGATAGGCTTAATAATATAAAGCCTTCTGCAGTTGTCTTGCTGGAGACCAAGCTCAAGTCTCTTTTGGATGGGAATAAATCTGTGTTTCCCATTTCCTGGGAAATTATAGATAACTTTAGTCTTGCTTCAGGAGGAAGAATTCTAATGGGTTTTGATCCCATGGTCTGGAAACCGGCTTTAGTTTCCCGCTCTCCCCAGCACATCACCGTGAAGTGTGCCAATGCAGGAGGGTTCTCGTGCTCTATTACTGGGGTGTATGCTTGTCACGACCCGCTTCCCTAAGTGGAGGCGAGACGTGAAGAGGTCCGCACGAGAGTGGGGCTGTAAAGCCCCAAACCCGATAAGCGTCCATAATACGTAAACAGGTCCCTGTAACCACAACGGAATAACAATAATAACACAAGGAGAGACATGAAATGAAAATCTCACATCTCATATATTGTCCAACAAGAAAATAAGTCCAACATCCAGAAAAGCCACCAGGCTAAAAGAAAGAGTCTAAAGGCCCAGAACAAGGCCAACAAAAGCAACGACATAACAAAGTATAGGTGCTACGCACCGATAACAAAACAACTGTCTAAACAAAAGTAAAACACGACGAAGACAATAGGACTGGTCCCCAGTGTCCACGTACTCCCCGTCAAACACAAGCTCGGGCTCGGCGTCAGTAAACACCTCGTCCTCAACAAGGTACTCAGGCTCGGGATCTAACATGTGTCACCCAAAAGAGTAAAGGGGCACATGTCAGCAAGTCTAAAGACTTGAGCAAGGAAACTGAAAGTAAGGCTCTAGCAACCTAGCAGTTTAGTATGCATGACATGGCAGTTATAACATGAGTGCACAATTAAGACATGGCAAGACAATTTGTACAAGAGAACATTTATCGGGACAAGGCAAGATTAGCCAAGCTACTAACATTCTCAATCAATTCACATTTTTTTGTAGATGTTTGCGCCCCTCGCTGAATGGTAAAACATTTCAGACCGATCGGCACTAAACACTACCTCCAATACCCACACGAAATGGAGCCTGGGGTCCCCGCACATTGAGCTCAGCTAGTGAGCCTGAGGTTGCCCCGCACATTGAGCTCGCATTCTTAGTTCACAATTCAACATATCGAGCGTTGGGGTTAGCAACTCATTATGCTCGCTTCTGGTCACGAGCCAGGAACACATGCATCGTAGCAAAGCTACGCAATCACAGCAACACTTAAAGAATGCGAGGACATGACAATTTATTCGCGTACCGTTAATGGAAAGTAAACATGACATGGTAATTGTGCAACATGCTAAAAGTCGGAACTAGCTTCGTTGTCAAGCTAGTTCCCCAATTCGCGCCTAGGCGAGTATCATTTCGTCGCCTAGCCTCTTTTACGCCTAAAACAAGCAAATGGCCTAAAACATGGCCTAACCCTAAGTGGCAAGTTTCACTTGCCTAGCACCGGGAATGACGACCACTTCGTCACACGGATGCCAATCTACGGGGAAAATCGCTGTTATGGGGAAACATACAACAAACAACATGAAATTTATTAGGGTTTCATAAAAATATAAATAGGTTATGAAAACAACGGTAGATCGATTTCTTACCGAGAGGAGGCGGAAGAAACACTCCGGGGAACCCTAGGATCAAATCTGGAAAAGATTGGAGAAGTTTGGGGAAACTAGGGTTTTTGGGGGATTTGGGGATTTGGAGAGATTTGGTGAGATTTTGGGGAAGATGAGAGATAGATAGAGTGAATGGATGGTTTGGATGATGGATTTAGGGCTTGGAATGAAGGATTGAAGCTTGGAGGAAGATGGGGGCTCAAGGGGGAAGATTTTAGGGTTTTGGGTCGTGTTGAGGAAGAAGAAAACGTTTGGGTTGGGTTTAAATAGGATGGGCTGGAGGCTAGGGCAAAACTAGGGTTTACAGCACTAGTTAGTCGGTCAAAGAGCAACCACTGACCGACTAGTTTGGCAACTAGTCGGTCGGTCGACCAACGCAGACCGACTAAGTGTAAACAGTAGCTACAGGTGAAAATAGGATCTAGATTTAGTCGGTCCATGAACAAGTACTGACCGACTAGTTTAGCATCTAGTCGGTCGATGAACGTTCTTAGACCGACTAAGAGTAAACAGTAACTCAACTAAAATTAAGATGATGTGTTAGTCGGTTAAAGAAGCATTGCCGACCGACTAGTTGGCAACCTAGTCGGTCAACCAACATTCTTAGACCGACTAACGATAAACAGTAGCTACTGAACAATTTAGAAAGTCAAACTAGTCGGTCCAAGAAGGATTGCCGACCGACCGGATCGTCATCTAGTCGGTCGGTGCCCCTTCTTACACCGGCTAATTAGCACCAAAAGTTCCGATACGGAGCGCGGGGCCCCGGGATCGATTCCTAAGACTCATAGGCTTGATCTAATAGTAAGATACGACCGTTATGAAGTCCGTCACGAATGACATACTTCGAAATCGACAATCCTAAGGAAGAAACGAGAAAATACGACGAATTGATCGAAAATGAAAACCACGGAGACGAAAACCACACACACGAGGAGAAAATCCACCAAAACATATATTATATTATAATAAATCCAGATACATGAAAAGCAGTCGTTACATCCTCCCCAACTTAAGAAAAATTCCGTCCTCGGAATTTCCAAATACTCACGAGTCCGGAAACAAAAGTGGGAAACGCTCTCGCATCTCATCCTCATTCTCCCAAGTAGACTCTCCAGGTGAACCGTGTCGCCACATCACCCTCACAAGATTGACAATCTTGTTCCGAAGCGATTTCTGACGCCTGTCCAGAATCTGCACTGGATGCTGGTCATACGTCATATCGGGGTGAACGGTAATCTCCGAAAAATCCACCGCATGAGACGGATCGCTAATGTATCGACGAAGCTGCGACACATGGAAAACATTGTGAACTCCTTCCAAAGATGGCGGTAAGGCCAAGCGATAAGCTACCTCGCCAACCCTCTCCAAAACGTCAAATGGTCCAATGTATCGCAGGCTCAACTTTCCACGCTTCCCGAAACGAATCACACCACGATTCGGGGAAATCTTCAAGAACACATGGTCGCCCGGCTGAAACTCCAAAGGACGACGTTTAGCATCCACCCAATGCTTGAAACGGTCCTGAGCAATTCTCAACCTCTCCCGAATATTCCTGACGATCTCCACAGCCTCAACAATCATCTCAGGTCCCAACAGCTCCCGATCACCAATGTCATCCCAACTCAAGGGCGATCGACATTTCCTCCCATAAAGAGCGGCGAAAGGCGCCATGCCAATACTCGCCTGGAAGCTGTTGTTGTAAGAGAACTCCACCAAGTATAGATGGTCCTCCCATGAACCCTTGAAATCCAACATGCACGCCCTCAGCATGTCTTCCAAAATCTGAATCGTCCTCTCGGACTGGCCATCCGTCTGCGGATGGTACGACGTGCTGAAACTCAGACGCGTACCCAAGCTCTTCTGCAAACTCTGCCAGAACTGAGATGTGAACCTCGTGTCTCTGTCAGACACGATACTCACGGGGACTCCATGAAGTCGCATAACCTCCTCCATATATCTCCTCGCTAGCGCCTCAGTGGACTGTCCCACTCGGAACGGAATAAAGTGCGCAGATTTGGTCAATCGATCTACGATCACCCAAATCACGTCATTCTGCTTCGGACTCCGAGGTAGTCCAGTCACGAAATCCATAGTGATGTGTTGCCATTTCCACTCCGGAATCGAAAGTGGTTGTAGCAACCCGGCCGTACGCTGATGTTCCGCCTTCACTTGCTGGCAAACCAAGCACTTGGCTACACTCCGAGCCACACTCCTCTTCATACCATGCCACCAATAATTCAGACGAAGATCCTGGTACATCTTGGTGCCACCAGGATGCACAGAATACGGCGAACTGTGTGCCTCCACCATCAACTCCTCTCTGATATCCCCAGCGGGCACACACAACCTGGCTCCAAACTTCAGCGAGCCATCCTCATGAATCAAGAAGTCAGTCCGCAGACCGGCTTCAACCTGCCCCCGAATCCTTACCAACTTCGGATCCTCAGCCTGGCCAGGCTTAATCCGATCCACGATCGTCGACTGTACCTGCATGTACATCAACGAAGAAGCCTCCCCAGGAAGAACAATCTCCACACCAGACTCACAGAAATCCTGCTGTAATCTCCACTGCGAGGTCAAAATCATCACCGCGGGAAGTCTACTCAAAGCATCAGGAACCACATTCACCTTGCCAGGGTGAAACTGCAAATCAATATCATAATCCGCCATGAGCTCCAACCATCGACGCTGTCGCATGTTGAGCTCCTTCTGAGTGAAAATATACTTCAAGCTTTTGTGATCGGTGAAAATCTTCACTTTCTCACTCAGCAGGAAGTGCCTCCAAATCTTGAGAGCAAACACAACGGCAGCCAATTCCAAATCATGCGTCGAGTAATTCTTCTCAAGAACCTTAAGCTGACGAGACGCATACGCCACGACATGCCCATGCTGATGCAACACACAACCGAGACCCTTGCCAGAAGCATCGCAAAAGATCTCAAATCCACCGCTGCGATCAGGCACGACAAGAATAGGGGCAGTCGTCAACCTCTCCTTCAGAACACCAAAAGCACTCTCACAATCACCCGACCAACCAAAAACAACATCCTTCCGCGTCAACCTGGTCATCGGCTCAGCAATACGAGAAAAGTCCTTAATGAATCGCCGGTAGTAACCAGCAAGTCCAAGGAAACTCCGAATCTCAGACGCCGACGACGGAACAGGCCACTCCCTGATGGCCCTAATCTTCTCGGGATCCACAGAAATACCATCTCCAGTCACCACATGCCCCAGAAAAGCAACTCGATCCAGCCAAAACTCGCACTTCGAATACTTAGCATACAAACGATGCTTCCTCAAAATCTCCAACACCGTCCTTAAGTGCGAGGCATGCTCTTCCTCCGACTTCGAATAGATCAGAATGTCGTCAATGAAGATAACGACAAACTTATCCAAAAAGTCGTAGAAAATCAGGTTCATCAGATTCATGAAAACTGCGGGCGCGTTAGTTACGCCAAAAGGCATAACCACAAACTCATAGTGTCCATACTTCGTCCTGAAAGCCGTCTTCGGAACATCATCCTTCTTCACCTTCAACTGATGGTAACCACTCCTCAAATCCAACTTAGAAAACACCCTCGAACCTCCAAGCTGATCAAAAATATCATCGATGCGAGGCAACGGGTATTTATTCTTAATGGTCACCGCATTCAACTCCCGATAGTCCACGCACATGCGACGCGAACCATCCTTCTTCTTAACCAACAGCACCGGTGCTCCCCACAGAGACACACTGGGATTGATATAACCCTTCTGCAAGAGCTCATCCAACTGCTTCTGCAACTCTTCCAACTCAGCAGGTGCCATACGATACGGTGCCTTCGAAATGGGCTGCGCACCTGGGATGAGATCAATAGAAAATTCCAGAGCTCGATCAGGTGGCAAACCAGACATCTCCTCGGGGAAGACGTCGCCAAAATCACGCACCACAGCTGGCCACTCCAGCTCCATCTGCATAGCCACAGCCTCCACCGGCCTGGCCAGAAATCTGACAGGACCAAGCGAACTGCTACCACGACTGAACTCAAAAGCTGGATGTCCAGGAATCTCGAACACCGCCTTCTTCCTCCGATAGTCGATCGTAGCATAGAAGCTCGCGAGCCAGTCCATCCCAAGAACCGCATCATAGTTTATGATGTCGTGGACAATGAAATCAGCGAAAAGCTCATGTCCACAGACCACCAACGAGCAAGAATTGCAACCACGATGCACCGAGACCACGCCATTCCCTGTAACGATATTCCAACTCTTTGGAAGAGGGGACGTCGACAAGGAATGCCTCTCCACGAAGCTCCGAGAAATTATGCACATCGATGCACCAGAGTCAAAGAGGACTCGCGCAGGAAATGTGCACACCAACACCAAACCTAACAAGCAATTAACAATCAACCCTATTATAACAAACAAGCATGCTCAAGCAAATAACTCAATCTATCAATCAAACCAGCTAGGAAAATAACAGCTAGATTGAGGATTACCTGCGATAACCTCATCCACAGCCTCGTTCTCCACAGCGGTCATCAGAAAAGCCTGCCTCCTCGGCGGAACAGCCTGCCTCTGCGGAACAAGAGCTGCTCCACGTCCAGCAGGAACAGACGCTCGCTGCTGCAACGGCTGTGCTGCAACAGGTGCCCTCCGCAGCGGATCCGCATGCCGACAATCCTTCGCGACATGAAAAGCATCACCGCAAATCAAACACTGGCCCAAAAACTTCCGACACTGATCCTTGGCGTGGCCAGGCTTGCCGCAGGAATGGCAAAACTTCAGAATAGGCCCTCCAGGCCTCTTAAACTGAGCGGACTGATTAGGCCTGAATCCAGGTCTAACCACAGCTCTCGCCTGTTCCACAGGCCTCTTCCCAGCACTAACAATAGATCCCCTCCTCTGGTTCACGAGCAGCTCCTGCCTCTTGGCAGCGACCAAAACCTTCTGATACGATTCCCGGTCAGAGGAGGTCACAAAACTCTGGAGCTCCGAAGCAAGCCCCTGCAGGAACCTCTGAGCTCTCTCCTCAGCGTCCTGCACCATCTTTGGTGCAAACCGACTCAGCCTCATGAACTCTTGGTGGTACATGTCCACCGACGAGCTCCCCTGCTTCAAATAGATAAAACACTGCAGCATCTCCTCCTTGGCAGCCTTCGGGAAGAACTCACCCTCAAAACTGGCTTTGAAGGTAGCCCAAGCTATCGGCTCCACCAACCACTTCTCTTCCGCATCCCACCAATTCCGAGCATTATCCTTAAGTTGCCTCTTCGCCAAATCAACCCATCCAGCCGGGGTGATCTTGGCCATCTTCAGATTGTCCTCGACGTTCCGAATCCACTCATCGGCAGCCAGAGGACCCCCAGAACCATCAAAATATGCGGGACCCAGTTCCCGAAATTGCTTCGCTCCTGGCTCAGAGCGAGGAACATCCGGAAGAGCCCGGGCAGCTCGAGCAAGTGGAGCACTCTGGACTTGCAGAAGCACGCCCTGCTGCACTTGCATCATCTGCATCATCAACCGCATCATCTCACCGCTGGTGGGTTCCCGCTCAGGCTCCTCATCATGAGGGAGCGCACCACTGCCCCCACCACGGGTGAAACGCCTTCCTGCCATCTAATGACACAGAGAACGATTCGGATTAGACTCATAGCTTACGACTCGGGCGTCGAACTTAATCTATTGGACATTCTAATATTATTATCGTCATTCCAAACATCGCAGTTACAGAGTGACCTGCATGGGCCACCAATAAAACCTGTCACGACCCGCTTCCCTAAAGTGGAGGCGAGACGTGAAGAGGTCCGCACGAGAGTGGGGCTGTGAAGCCCCAAACCCGATAATCGTCCATAATACGTAAACAGGTCCCTGTAACCACAACGGAATAACAATAATAACACAAGGAGAGACATGAAATGAAAATCTCACATCTCATATATTGTCCAACAAGAAAATAAGTCCAACATCCAGAAAAGCCACCAGGCTAAAAGAAAGAGTCTAAAGGCCCAGAACAAGGCCAACAAAAGCAACGACATAACAAAGTATAGGTGCTACGCACCGATAACAAAAAAACTGTCTAAACAAAAGTAAAACACGACGAAGACACTAGGACTGGTCCCCAGTGTCCACGTACTCCCCGTCAAACACAAGCTCGGGCTCGGCGTCAGTAAACACCTCGTCCTCAACAAGGTACTCAGGCTCGGGATCTAACATGTGTCACCCAAAAGAGTAAAGGGGCACATGTCAGCAAGTCTAAAGACTTGAGCAAGGAAACTGAAAGTAAGGCTCTAGCAACCTAGCAGTTTAGTATGCATGACATGGCAGTTATAACATGAGTGCACAATTAAGACATGGCAAGACAATTTGTACAAGAGAACATTTATCGGGACAAGGCAAGATTAGCCAAGCTACTAACATTCTCAATCAATTCACATTGTTTTGTAGATGTTTGCGCCCCTCGCTGAATGGTAAAACATTTCAGACCGATCGGCACTAAACACTACCTCCAATACCCACACGAAATGGAGCCTGGGGTCCCCGCACATTGAGCTCAGCTAGTGAGCCTGAGGTTGCCCCGCACATTGAGCTCGCATTCTTAGTTCACAATTCAACATATCGAGCGTTGGGGTTAGCAACTCATTATGCTCGCTTCTGGTCACGAGCCAGGAACACATGCATCGTAGCAAAGCTACGCAATCACAGCAACACTTAAAGAATGCGAGGACATGACAATTTATTCGCGTACCGTTAATGGAAAGTAAACATGACATGGTAATTGTGCAACATGCTAAAAGTCGGAACTAGCTTCGTTGTCAAGCTAGTTCCCCAATTCGCGCCTAGAAGAGTATCATTTCGTCGCCTAGCCTCTTTTACGCCTAAAACAAGCAAATGGCCTAAAACATGGCCTAACCCTAAGTGGCAAGTTTCACTTGCCTAGCACCGGGAATGACGACCACTTCGTCACACGGATGCCAATCTACGGGGAAATCGCTGTTATGGGGAAACATACAACAAACAACATGAAATTTATTAGGGTTTCATAAAAATATAAATAGGTTATGAAAACAACGGTAGATCGATTTCTTACCGAGAGGAGGCAGAAGAAACACTCCGGGGAACCCTAGGATCAAATCTGGAAAAGATTGGAGAAGTTTGGGGAAACTAGGGTTTTTGGGGGATTTGGGGATTTGGAGAGATTTGGTGAGATTTTGGGGAAGATGAGAGATAGATAGAGTGAATGGATGGTTTGGATGATGGATTTAGGGCTTGGAATGAAGGATTGAAGCTTGGAGGAAGATGGGGGCTCAAGGGGGAAGATTTTAGGGTTTTGGGTCGTGTTGAGGAAGAAGAAAACGTTTGGGTTGGGTTTAAATAGGATGGGCTGGCGGCTA
Organism: Scilla litardierei; assembly: GCA_030789695.1. NCBI lineage: Eukaryota > Viridiplantae > Streptophyta > Magnoliopsida > Asparagales > Asparagaceae > Scilla > Scilla litardierei. The sequence goes on from JAULAV010001209.1 coordinate 34,742, forward strand.
GGGCAAAACTAGGGTTTACAGCACTAGTTAGTCGGTCAAAGAGCAACCACTGACCGACTAGTTTGGCAACTAGTCGGTCAGTCGACCAACGCAGACCGACTAAGTGTAAACAGTAGCTACAGGTGAAAATAGGATCTAGATTTAGTCGGTCCATGAACAAGTACTGACCGACTAGTTTAGCATCTAGTCGGTCGATGAACGTTCTTAGACCGGTCGAAGGGATCTAAGGGATACGCTTAATAATATAAAGCCTTCTGCAGTTGTCTTGCTGGAGACCAAGCTCAAGTCTCTTTTGGATGGGAATAAATCTGTGTTTCCCATTTCCTGGGAAATTATAGATAACTTTAGTCTTGCTTCAGGAGGAAGAATTCTAATGGGTTTTGATCCCATGGTCTGGAAACCGGCTTTAGTTTCCCGCTCTCCCCAGCACATCACCGTGAAGTGTGCCAATGCAGGAGGGTTCTCGTGCTCTATTACTGGGGTGTATGCTTGTCACGACCCGCTTCCCTAAGTGGAGGCGAGACGTGAAGAGGTCCGCACGAGAGTGGGGCTGTAAAGCCCCAAACCCGATAAGCGTCCATAATACGTAAACAGGTCCCTGTAACCACAACGGAATAACAATAATAACACAAGGAGAGACATGAAATGAAAATCTCACATCTCATATATTGTCCAACAAGAAAATAAGTCCAACATCCAGAAAAGCCACCAGGCTAAAAGAAAGAGTCTAAAGGCCCAGAACAAGGCCAACAAAAGCAACGACATAACAAAGTATAGGTGCTACGCACCGATAACAAAACAACTGTCTAAACAAAAGTAAAACACGACGAAGACACTAGGACTGGTCCCCAGTGTCCACGTACTCCCCGTCAAACACAAGCTCGGGCTCGGCGTCAGCAAACACCTCGTCCTCAACAAGGTACTCAGGCTCGGGATCTAACATGTGTCACCCAAAAGAGTAAAGGGGCACATGTCAGCAAGTCTAAAGACTTGAGCAAGGAAACTGAAAGTAAGGCTCTAGCAACCTAGCAGTTTAGTATGCATGACATGGCAGTTATAACATGAGTGCACAATTAAGACATGGCAAGACAATTTGTACAAGAGAACATTTATCGGGACAAGGCAAGATTAGCCAAGCTACTAACATTCTCAATCAATTCACATTGTTTTGTAGATGTTTGCGCCCCTCGCTGAATGGTAAAACATTTCAGACCGATCGGCACTAAACACTACCTCCAATACCCACACGAAATGGAGCCTGGGGTCCCCGCACATTGAGCTCAGCTAGTGAGCCTGAGGTTGCCCCGCACATTGAGCTCGCATTCTTAGTTCACAATTCAACATATCGAGCGTTGGGGTTAGCAACTCATTATGCTCGCTTCTGGTCACGAGCCAGGAACACATGCATCGTAGCAAAGCTACGCAATCACAGCAACACTTAAAGAATGCGAGGACATGACAATTTATTCGCGTACCGTTAATGGAAAGTAAACATGACATGGTAATTGTGCAACATGCTAAAAGTCGGAACTAGCTTCGTTGTCAAGCTAGTTCCCCAATTCGCGCCTAGGCGAGTATCATTTCGTCGCCTAGCCTCTTTTACGCCTAAAACAAGCAAATGGCCTAAAACATGGCCTAACCCTAAGTGGCAAGTTTCACTTGCCTAGCACCGGGAATGACGACCACTTCGTCACACGGATGCCAATCTACGGGGAAAATCGCTGTTATGGGGAAACATACAACAAACAACATGAAATTTATTAGGGTTTCATAAAAATATAAATAGGTTATGAAAACAACGGTAGATCGATTTCTTACCGAGAGGAGGCGGAAGAAACACTCCGGGGAACCCTAGGATCAAATCTGGAAAAGATTGGAGAAGTTTGGGGAAACTAGGGTTTTTGGGGGATTTGGGGATTTGGAGAGATTTGGTGAGATTTTGGGGAAGATGAGAGATAGATAGAGTGAATGGATGGTTTGGATGATGGATTTAGGGCTTGGAATGAAGGATTGAAGCTTGGAGGAAGATGGGGGCTCAAGGGGGAAGATTTTAGGGTTTTGGGTCGTGTTGAGGAAGAAGAAAACGTTTGGGTTGGGTTTAAATAGGATGGGCTGGAGGCTAGGGCAAAACTAGGGTTTACAGCACTAGTTAGTCGGTCAAAGAGCAACCACTGACCGACTAGTTTGGCAACTAGTCGGTCGGTCGACCAACGCAGACCGACTAAGTGTAAACAGTAGCTACAGGTGAAAATAGGATCTAGATTTAGTCGGTCCATGAACAAGTACTGACCGACTAGTTTAGCATCTAGTCGGTCGATGAACGTTCTTAGACCGACTAAGAGTAAACAGTAATTCAACTAAAATTAAGATGATGTGTTAGTCGGTTAAAGAAGCATTGCCGACCGACTAGTTGGCAACCTAGTCGGTCAACCAACATTCTTAGACCGACTAACGATAAACAGTAGCTACTGAACAATTTAGAAAGTCAAACTAGTCGGTCCAAGAAGGATTGCCGACCGACCGGATCGTCATCTAGTCGGTCGGTGCCCCTTCTTACACCGGCTAATTAGCACCAAAAGTTCCGATACGGAGCGCGGGGCCCCGGGATCGATTCCTAAGACTCATAGGCTTGATCTAATAGTAAGATACGACCGTTATGAAGTCCGTCACGAATGACATACTTCGAAATCGACAATCCTAAGGAAGAAACGAGAAAATACGACGAATTGATCGAAAATGAAAACCACGGAGACGAAAACCACACACACGAGGAGAAAATCCACCAAAACATATATTATATTATAATAAATCCAGATACATGAAAAGCAGTCGTTACATCCTCCCCAACTTAAGAAAAATTCCGTCCTCGGAATTTCCAAATACTCACGAGTCCGGAAACAAAAGTGGGAAACGCTCTCGCATCTCATCCTCATTCTCCCAAGTAGACTCTCCAGGTGAACCGTGTCGCCACATCACCCTCACAAGATTGACAATCTTGTTCCGAAGCGATTTCTGACGCCTGTCCAGAATCTGCACTGGATGCTGGTCATACGTCATATCGGGGCGAACGGTAATCTCCGAAAAATCCACCGCATGAGACGGATCGCTAATGTATCGACGAAGCTGCGACACATGGAAAACATTGTGAACTCCTTCCAAAGATGGCGGTAAGGCCAAGCGATAATCTACCTCGCCAACCCTCTCCAAAACGTCAAATGGTCCAATGTATCGCGGGCTCAACTTTCCACGCTTCCCGAAACGAATCACACCACGATTCAGGGAAATCTTCAAGAACACATGGTCGCCCGGCTGAAACTCCAAAGGACGACGTTTAGCATCCGCCCAATGCTTGAAACGGTCCTGAGCAATTCTCAACCTCTCCCGAATATTCCTGACGATCTCCACAGCCTCAACAATCATCTCAGGTCCCAACAGCTCCCGATCACCAATGTCATCCCAACTCAAGGGCGATCGACATTTCCTCCCATAAAGAGCGGCGAAAGGCGCCATGCCAATACTTGCCTGGAAGCTGTTGTTGTAAGAGAACTCCACCAAGTATAGATGGTCCTCCCATGAACCCTTGAAATCCAACATGCACGCCCTCAGCATGTCTTCCAAAATCTGAATCGTCCTCTCGGACTGGCCATCCGTCTGCGGATGGTACGACGTGCTGAAACTCAGACGCGTACCCAAGCTCTTCTGCAAACTCTGCCAGAACTGAGATGTGAACCTCGTGTCTCTGTCAGACACGATACTCACGGGGACTCCATGAAGTCGCATAACCTCCTCCATATATCTCCTCGCTAGCGCCTCAGTGGACTGTCCCACTCGGAACGGAATAAAGTGCGCAGATTTGGTCAATCGATCTACGATCACCCAAATCACGTCATTCTGCTTCGGACTCCGAGGTAGTCCAGTCACGAAATCCATAGTGATGTGTTGCCATTTCCACTCCGGAATCGGAAGTGGTTGTAGCAACCCGGCCGTATGCTGATGTTCCGCCTTCACTTGCTGGCAAACCAAGCACTTGGCTACACTCCGAGCCACACTCCTCTTCATACCATGCCACCAATAATTCAGACGAAGATCCTGGTACATCTTGGTGCCACCAGGATGCACAGAATACGGCGAACTGTGTGCCTCCACCATCAACTCCTCTCTGATATCCCCAGCGGGCACACACAACCTGGCTCCAAACTTCAGCGAGCCATCCTCATGAATCAAGAAGTCAGTCCGCAGACCGGCTTCAACCTGCCCCCGAATCCTTACCAACTTCGGATCCTCAGCCTGGCCAGGCTTAATCCGATCCACGATCGTCGACTGTACCTGCATGTACATCAACGAAGAAGCCTCCCCAGGAAGAACAATCTCCACACCAGACTCACAGAAATCCTGCTGCAATCTCCACTGCGAGGTCAAAATCATCACCGCGGGAAGTCTACTCAAAGCATCAGGAACCACATTCACCTTGCCAGGGTGAAACTGCAAATCAATATCATAATCCGCCATGAGCTCCAACCATCGACGCTGTCGCATGTTGAGCTCCTTCTGAGTGAAAATATACTTCAAGCTTTTGTGATCGGTGAAAATCTTCACTTTCTCACTCAGCAGGAAGTGCCTCCAAATCTTGAGAGCAAACACAACGGCAGCCAATTCCAAATCATGCGTCGGGTAATTCTTCTCATGAACCTTAAGCTGACGAGACGCATACGCCACGACATGCCCATGCTGATGCAACACACAACCGAGACCCTTGCCAGAAGCATCGCAAAAGATCTCAAATCCACCGCTGCGATCAGGCACGACAAGAATAGGGGCAGTCGTCAACCTCTCCTTCAGAACACCAAAAGCACTCTCACAATCACCCGACCAACCAAAAACAACATCCTTCCGCGTCAACCTGGTCATCGGCTCAGCAATACGAGAAAAGTCCTTAATGAATCGCCGGTAGTAACCAGCAAGTCCAAGGAAACTCCGAATCTCAGACGCCGACGACGGAACAGGCCACTCCCTGATGGCCCTAATCTTCTCGGGATCCACAGAAATACCATCTCCAGTCACCACATGCCCCAGAAAAGCAACTCGATCCAGCCAAAACTCGCACTTCGAATACTTAGCATACAAACGATGCTTCCTCAAAATCTCCAACACCGTCCTTAAGTGCGAGGCATGCTCTTCCTCCGACTTCAAATAGATCAGAATGTCGTCAATGAAGATAACGACAAACTTATCCAAAAAGTCGTAGAAAATCAGGTTCATCAGATTCATGAAAACTGCAGGCGCGTTAGTTACGCCAAAAGGCATAACCACAAACTCATAGTGTCCATACTTCGTCCTGAAAGCCGTCTTCGGAACATCATCCTTCTTCACCTTCAACTGATGGTAACCACTCCTCAAATCCAACTTAGAAAACACCCTCGAACCTCCAAGCTGATCAAAAATATCATCGATGCGAGGCAACGGGTATTTATTCTTAATGGTCACCGCATTCAACTCCCGATAGTCCACGCACATGCGACGCGAACCATCCTTCTTCTTAACCAACAGCACCGGTGCTCCCCATAGAGACACACTGGGATTGATATAACCCTTCTGCAAGAGCTCATCCAACTGCTTCTGTAACTCTTCCAACTCAGCAGGTGCCATACGATACGGTGCCTTCGAAATGGGCTGCGCACCTGGGATGAGATCAATAGAAAATTCCAGAGCTCGATCAGGTGGCAAACCAGACATCTCCTCGGGGAAGACGTCGCCAAAATCACGCACCACAGCTGGCCACTCCAGCTCCATCTGCATAGCCACAGCCTCCACCGGCCTGGCCAGAAATCTGACAGGACCAAGCGAACTGCTACCACGACTGAACTCAAAAGCTGGATGTCCAGGAATCTCGAACACCACCTTCTTCCTCCGATAGTCGATCGTAGCATAGAAGCTCGCGAGCCAGTCCATCCCAAGAACCGCATCATAGTTTATGATGTCGTGGACAATGAAATCAGCGAAAAGCTCATGTCCACAGACCACCAACGAGCAAGAATTGCAACCACGATGCACCGAGACCACGCCATTCCCTGTAACGATATTCCAACTCTTTGGAAGAGGGGACGTCGACAAGGAATGCCTCTCCACGAAGCTCCGAGAAATTATGCACATCGATGCACCAGAGTCAAAGAGGACTCGCGCAGGAAATGTGCACACCAACACCAAACCTAACAAGCAATTAACAATCAACCCTATTCTAACAAACAAGCATGCTCAAGCAAATAACTCAATCTATCAATCAAACCAGCTAGGAAAATAACAGCTAGATTGAGGATTACCTGCGATAACCTCATCCACAGCCTCGTTCTCCACAGCGGTCATCAGAAAAGCCTGCCTCCTCGGTGGAACAGCCTGCCTCTGCGGAACAAGAGCTGCTCCACGTCCAGCAGGAACAGACGCTCGCTGCTGTAACGGCTGTGCTTCAACAGGTGCCCTCCGCAGCGGATCCGCATGCCGACAATCCTTCGCGACATGAAAAGCATCACCGCAAATCAAACACTGGCCCAAAAACTTCCGACAGTGATCCTTGGCGTGGCCAGGCTTGCCGCAGGAATGGCAAAACTTCAGAATAGGCCCTCCAGGCCTCTTAAACTGAGCGGACTGATTAGGCCTGAATCCAGGTCTAACCACAGCTCTCGCCTGTTCCACAGGCCTCTTCCCAGCACTAACAATAGATCCCCTCCTCTGGTTCACGAGCAGCTCCTGCCTCTTGGCAGCGACCAAAACCTTCTGATACGATTCCCGGTCAGAGGAGGTCACAAAACTCTGGAGCTCCGAAGCAAGCCCCTGCAGGAACCTCTGAGCTCTCTCCTCAGCGTCCTGCACCATCTTTGGTGCAAACCGACTCAGCCTCATGAACTCTTGGTGGTACATGTCCACCGACGAGCTCCCCTGCTTCAAATCGATAAAACACTGCAGCATCTCCTCCTTGGCAGCCTTCGGGAAGAACTCACCCTCAAAACTGGCTTTGAAGGTAGCCCAAGCTATCGGCTCCACCAACCACTTCTCTTCCGCATCCCACCAATTCCGAGCATTATCCTTAAGTTGCCTCTTCGCCAAATCAACCCATCCAGCCGGGGTGATCTTGGCCATCTTCAGATTGTCCTCGACGTTCCGAATCCACTCATCGGCAGCTAGAGGACCCCCAGAACCATCAAAATATGCGGGACCCAGTTCCCGAAATTGCTTCGCTCCTGGCTCAGAGCGAGGAACATCCGGAAGAGCCCAGGCAGCTCGAGCAAGTGGAGCATTCTAGACTTACAGAAGCACGCCCTGCTGCACTTGCATCATCTGCATCATCAACCGCATCATCTCACCGCTGGTGGGTTCCCGCTCAGGCTCCTCATCATGAAGGAGCGCACCACTGCCCCCACCACGGGTGAAACGCCTTCCTGCCATCTAATGACACAGAGAACGATTCGGATTAGACTCATAGCTTACGACTCGGGCGTCGAACTTAATCTATTGGACATTCTAATATTATTATCGTCATTCCAAACATCGCAGTTACAGAGTGACCTGCATGGGCCACCAATAAAACCTGTCACGACCCGCTTCCCTAAAGTGGAGGCGAGACGTGAAGAGGTCCGCACGAGAGTGGGGCTGTGAAGCCCCAAACCCGATAAGCGTCCATAATACGTAAACAGGTCCCTGTAACCACAACGGAATAACAATAATAACACAAGGAGAGACATGAAATGAAAATCTCACATCTCATATATTGTCCAACAAGAAAATAAGTCCAACATCCAGAAAAGCCACCAGGCTAAAAGAAAGAGTCTAAAGGCCCAGAACAAGGCCAACAAAAGCAACGACATAACAAAGTATAGGTGCTACGCACCGATAACAAAAAAACTGTCTAAACAAAAGTAAAACACGATGAAGACACTAGGACTGGTCCCCAGTGTCCACGTACTCCCCGTCAAACACAAGCTCGGGCTCGGCGTCAGCAAACACCTCGTCCTCAACAAGGTACTCAGGCTCGGGATCTAACATGTGTCACCCAAAAGAGTAAAGGGGCACATGTCAGCAAGTCTAAAGACTTGAGCAAGGAAACTGAAAGTAAGGCTCTAGCAACCTAGCAGTTTAGTATGCATGACATGGCAGTTATAACATGAGTGCACAATTAAGACATGGCAAGACAATTTGTACAAGAGAACATTTATCGGGACAAGGCAAGATTAGCCAAGCTACTAACATTCTCAATCAATTCACATTGTTTTGTAGATGTTTGCGCCCCTCGCTGAATGGTAAAACATTTCAGACCGATCGGCACTAAACACTACCTCCAATACCCACACGAAATGGAGCCTGGGGTCCCCGCACATTGAGCTCAGCTAGTGAGCCTGAGGTTGCCCCGCACATTGAGCTCGCATTCTTAGTTCACAATTCAACATATCGAGCGTTGGGGTTAGCAACTCATTATGCTCGCTTCTGGTCACGAGCCAGGAACACATGCATCGTAGCAAAGCTACGCAATCACAGCAACACTTAAAGAATGCGAGGACATGACAATTTATTCGCGTACCGTTAATGGAAAGTAAACATGACATGGTAATTGTGCAACATGCTAAAAGTCGGAACTAGCTTCGTTGTCAAGCTAGTTCCCCAATTCGCGCCTAGGCGAGTATCATTTCGTCGCCTAGCCTCTTTTACGCCTAAAACAAGCAAATGGCCTAAAACATGGCCTAACCCTAAGTGGCAAGTTTCACTTGCCTAGCACCGGGAATGACGACCACTTCGTCACACGGATGCCAATCTACGGGGAAAATCGCTGTTATGGGGAAACATACAACAAACAACATGAAATTTATTAGGGTTTCATAAAAATATAAATAGGTTATGAAAACAACAGTAGATCGATTTCTTACCGAGAGGAGGCAGAAGAAACACTCCGGGGAACCCTAGGATCAAATCTGGAAAAGATTGGAGAAGTTTGGGGAAACTAGGGTTTTTGGGGGATTTGGGGATTTGGAGAGATTTGGTGAGATTTTGGGGAAGATGAGAGATAGATAGAGTGAATGGATGGTTTGGATGATGGATTTAGGGCTTGGAATGAAGGATTGAAGCTTGGAGGAAGATGGGGGCTCAAGGGGGAAGATTTTAGGGTTTTGGGTCGTGTTGAGGAAGAAGAAAACGTTTGGGTTGGGTTTAAATAGGATGGGCTGGCGGCTAGGGCAAAACTAGGGTTTACAGCACTAGTTAGTCGGTCAAAGAGCAACCACTGACCGACTAGTTTGGCAACTAGTCGGTCAGTCGACCAACGCAGACCGACTAAGTGTAAACAGTAGCTACAGGTGAAAATAGGATCTAGATTTAGTCGGTCCATGAACAAGTACTGACCGACTAGTTTAGCATCTAGTCGGTCGATGAACGTTCTTAGACCGACTAAGAGTAAACAGTAACTCAACTAAAATTAAGATGATGTGTTAGTCGGTTAAAGAAGCATTGCCGACCGACTAGTTTGCAACCTAGTCGGTCAACCAACGTTCTTAGACCGACTAACGATAAACAGTAGCTACTGAACAATTTAGAAAGTCAAACTAGTCGGTCCAAGAAGGATTGCCGACCGACCGGATCGTCATCTAGTCGGTCGGTGCCCCTTCTTACACCGGCTAATTAGCACCAAAAGTTCCGATACGGAGCGCGGGGCCCCGGGATCGATTTCTAAGACTCCTAGGCTTGATCTAATAGTAAGATACGACCGTTATGAAGTCCGTCACGAATGACATACTTCGAAATCGACAATCCTAAGGAAGAAACGAGAAAATACGACGAATTGATCGAAAATGAAAACCACGGAGACGAAAACCACACACACGAGGAGAAAATCCACCAAAACATATATTATATTATAATAAATCCAGATACATGAAAAGCAGTCGTTACAATGCTCGTAACACCATTGTTGAAAGGAAGGATTTATGGGATGTCCTGGAAATGGATGCATCAAGTACTAATGGTACGGCGTGGTTGGTGGCGGGTGACTTTAACAGTGTGCTCTGTGCGAAAGACAAGGTGGGGGGGAGGAAGCTTGAGGAGAAAATGGTTAAAGATTACTCTGACTTCATCAACAAGTGTTCCCACCAGGAGCTCAAAAGCACGGGAAGCATCTTGAGCTGGTGTAATAATCGGATTGGGGGTGATCGTATTGCCGCGCGACTAGATCGGGTCTTCTGTAACACTGAGTGGATCAACCTGTTGCACTGTAAAATTTATGGAGGGTGAATCTTCAGCATCCGCTGGCCTTCCCACTCTCCTTGAGGACAGCCACATTGATGATATTGATAACGTGCCTAACGAGTTGGCCATCGACAATCCGAGATGGGAGCTTGAGGAACAGTTTCACCTTGACCAAGGAGGGAATGGAAGTAAATTGGGGGAAAAGTCTGAGCCGTAATTTGAGGCGACCCACACCAGGAAAAGCTCCAGGATAAGGGGGAGTAATCTTAAACACACAACTGTTTCCCAATGACTGTCTTACTCTGGAACACAAGAGGTCTCAATAACCCCGTTCGTCGAAGGGATCTAAGGGATAGGCTTAATAATATAAAGCCTTCTGCAGTTGTCTTGCTGGAGACCAAGCTCAAGTCTCTTTTGGATGGGAATAAATCTGTGTTTCCCATTTCCTGGGAAATTATAGATAACTTTAGTCTTGCTTCAGGAGGAAGAATTCTAATGGGTTTTGATCCCATGGTCTGGAAACCGGCTTTAGTTTCCCGCTCTCCCCAGCACATCACCGTGAAGTGTGCCAATGCAGGAGGGTTCTCGTGCTCTATTACTGGGGTGTATGCTCGTAACACCATTGTTGAAAGGAAGGATTTATGGGATGTCCTGGAACCGGATGCATCAAGTACTAATGGTACGACGTGGTTGGTGGCGGGTGACTTTAACAGTGTGCTCTATGCGAAAGACAAGGTGGGGGGAGGAAGCTTAAGGAGAAAATGGTTAAAGATTACTCTGACTTCATCAACAAGTGTTTCCTCCAGGAGCTCAAAAGCACGGGAAGCATCTTGAGCTGGTGTAATAATCGGATTGGGGGTGATCGTATTGCCGCGTGACTAGATCGGGTCTTCTGTAACACTGAGTGGATCAACCTGCTGCCGGAATCATACATTGACTATCTAGATCCGCATACCAGTGACCATTCTCCTATGGTCCTGAACCTTCACACCCAGGTACTAACTACCCCGAAACCTTTCAAGTTTTATAATTATTGGACCAAGTGCCCCGGGTTCCTAAAGATCGTTGAAGACTGTTGGGTCGGCCAAGTCTCTGGCACCCCAATGTTCCGCCTATCTCATAAGCTTAAGACACTCAAACCTTTGCTGTGGAATTGGGCCTCCGATCTACATGCGTCCAAGGTTGTTCAGTCATGCCGCAGTAAATTGGAGTCCATCCGCAAATCACCGGACCTGCACATTAACCTATCAATGCAAGTGGCTGAGCTTTTGGCAATGAAGGAGTTGGCTAACGCTTTGGGCCTTGAAGAAGATATGTACCACCCAAAGAGCCGACGGGACTGGTTGTCCCTTGGGGATAGAAACACAAAATTTTTTTACAACGCCATGAAGGCCAGGATGAATTATAACAATTTGAGCCATTTGGTGAAAGCCAACGGTAGCCTCAGCCAATCTTTTTCAACTCTAAAGCACGAAGCCATTGCTTTCTATGAAGATCTTTTCACCCAACATCACTATGAGACTGAATTTCCAACGCTTACTCCTAATCCTAACAGATGAGGCTTCTTTGTAGCTAATAAGAAGAATATCCAATGAGGAAATAAAGCAGGCAGTATTTCAGATAGGGGCGGACAAGGCACCGGGACCAGATGGGTTTAATGGCCACTTTTTCCAGTTCAGTTGGCATGTCATTGGTGATGAAGTATCCACTGTGGTGAAGTCTTTTTTAAGATCTGGGAAGCTGCTGAAGCAAATAAATCACACCAACCTCACTCTTATGCCCAAAAACTCCAATGCCTCAGCGCTTGGGGACTATAGACCACTTGCATGTTGTAATGTGCTATACAAAATCATTAGTAAGATTCTCTGCAACAGAATCAAGGTGGTTATTCATGAGTTGATATCACCAAACCAGGCTGCTTTTCTTAAAGGTCGACTACTGTCAGACTCCATCCTCATCGACCACGAGCAGATCAGAGACTTCAGTAATCCAATGGGGGGAGAGCGTGTTTGAAATTGGATCTGAGGAAAGCTTTTGACAGTGTGAATCATGATTTTATTTCCTACTTCCTCTGCCAGCTGGGGTTCCCAAAACAGTTTATTGATTGGATTAAAGAATGCTTATCAACTGCCTCTTTCTCTGTTATAGTGAATGGATCTCCTGAGGGTTACTTTAGAGGTAATCAGGGTATTAGGTAAGGAGACCATCTCTCCCCATACTTGTTTCTTATTATCATGGAAGCCTTCTCCATCTTGATGGCAAAAGCACTCAATAAAGGCACTATTCAGCCTTTAAAACGCAGGGGCACCATCTCCTACCTTCTTTTTGCGGACGACCTCCTGGTGTTTTGCCGTGCTAATAAGAAATCTTTTCTGGGCATCAAAAGTCTGCTGGGTGAGTTTACTAATTATACGGGGCTCCAAGTGAACTGGGACAAAATCAGCGCCATGTTTAGTAAGGGTACCAAGCACAAGGTTTGTTATCTGACTATTTGGGCATTAAGCAGGCTACCACTATTTCCACCTACCTTGGCCTTCCCCTATCTGTGAAATACCCCAAGTCCCAACAGTACAGCAAGCTGGTGGACAAATGCAAGAAGCGACTAAGAGGATGGTCTTCCTCTGTGTTATCGCTTGCTGGGAGGATTGAGCTTGTTAGAACGGTCATCTACGGCATGGTGGCTTTTTGGATGCAGGCGTTCCATATCCCCCTTACCATTCTAAGAAATATATTGACGGCTTGCAGGCGTTTCATCTGGGGCACTTCTCGCGTGTGGGCTTGGGAGGATATTTACAAGCCAAAGGACGAAGGAGGTGTTGGTATCCGGCTATTAGAAGACCTAAATGATGCGTCAGGAATAAGACTAACATGGAGGTTCCTCATATCAAATACTCTATGGGCGCAATATATGAGATGCAAATATTCAGCTAGGGGTGGGTTCTTTGCGGCTAATGGTTTGGTGACACATTCAGGAACGTGGAAGCGCATGCTTGGCTGTAGAAGCCAGTCACAAAAACTCATTAAAAGGGTTGTAAAAGACGGGCGTTCAACTCTATTCTGGCACGACTATTGGCTCGACTGTGGGCCTTTGAAATATTTGTTTGATGTCCCGGCTACCTCATCTATGCGGAGGGTTAGCGAATACTGGGCAAATGGCGGGTGGTGCCAAGATGCAGAAATTGCCCAACTTGCTCCTTTGCTGCGCGGCATCATTTTGAACCGGGTGCTGATGTGTGGACTTGGAGGCCGAGACCTGGGACACCCCCATCCACAGGTGCTGCTCTTCAAGATGTTGGGTTCAAATTCAATCAAGCTTGGGATGGCGTTCGCAAAAGAGGTATCCCTTTTCCATTCCATAAGATTATCTGTTATGGTAATCACATTCCCAAAATGTCACTCACTTTGCTCAGAGCATTCAAAGGAAATTTGCTCACCAAATCTTTGATTAGTAAATGGGGATTAAACACTCCAAATAACTGTGTGCTATGTGAGGGAAGCAGCGCAGAGGATATTGATCACTTATTTTTTGGGTGCAACTACTCAAATTATATTATGCAAAGGACCCTGCTGAAGCTGAACATCAAAACTCATATCGAACAAAACCTTGTTGATATGGGGAAAACTATCTTGCAAAGTTTGGAAGGAAGAGCACACTCAGTTTTTTGGCTAAAACTGCTTTAGCGGCTATTGTTTGGCACGTATGGCGCGAACGGAATCGGAGAATATTCGAAAACAAAAAGAAATGTAAAACTATCATTTTTGAGGAGATTACGGCTGACATCAGAATTACAGCGAGAGACCAAGAAGCATCAGAGAGAGAGGAGTCAGAGGCTTACGCTAATTGGGATTTCAGAGACATGGGCTGATGGTTCCCTACTTTTTGTATTCTTTATTTCTGGGATGATTCATGTATAGTTCATAGTGCATTGTAGGATGGGGAATCTATAGTTGGGAGTGACGGCGCTTGTGCCCTATCCTCCCTTTATTGAAGCCCTTGCCTATATGTTACTGTGGTGTATCTTTTGTACAGTTTTTCAATAAATAAATACTAACTTTTCCACACACAAAAATATACATATACATATACATATACATATATACATATATATATATATATATGTATGTATATGTATATATGTATATGTATGTATATCTATATATATACATATATCTATTCTATAAAGGAGAGCATTTTTTGAATTTTGCCCTACGTGGCATCCTTTGTTCCAGTCACAAGTTGGGCTGATGACTAGGACATATTATAAAGCTATATTTTAGGGGGAAATTTTGTTGGAAAACTCAAAACTTTGATAACTCACATTTGAAAACTAAACTTAAATTTTGGGGGGGAAACAAAACTGGGTGGAAAACAAAACTTTGGGGTTATACAATCAGCTAACCCAAAAGGAAGAGACCCGTGGTCCGTGGATCACCGAGCTTCTTTGTCCAGCAGCTCCAGCTCCACAAAACTGCCGACTTCTCCTCCAGCTCCACAAAACCCTAAACGACGATCTCTCCTCTTGGACGATCTGAACCACTCGGTAGGTTTCCTGCCTCCTGAAGCTTCCAGGATCATGACGAAGGAGATTCAGGCTTCAGCCCTAAAAACCATTGTGTCGTTAGAATTAAATAACAAAGTAAGATATGGTATATATATATATATATATATATATATATATATATATATATATCTCTCTCTCTCTCTCTCTCTCTCTCTCTCTCTCTCTCTCTCTCCCCCCCCCCCCTGCACACCCAAACATCAGCCCCAAAAACTTTGAACATGGATCTACCGTCAAGAACACCGTTCATGAGCCTCGGCCTGGTCGACGCCTTCCTCTCCATCGCCCACGCTCTCCTGTAGCAAGTACGATGCAGACACCGCCTCCTCTCACTCCGACGACTGAAGGTTTTCAACTTCTTCTTGTGGTCCCATCCTCCGTCGCCTTTATTGGTGGTGGTGAAGTTGTCGCGCCTCTGGAATCCAGAGATGTTATCGCCGCCCCACTGGCCATGTGAAAGATCTTGCTTTCTCAGTGGAATTTGAGGTCCCTTTTTATTTTACTTTTTGAAAAGTTTATTGCCCATTAGTTTGAAAAAAGGTCTAGAAATCATTTCAAATTTCTGGAAAGTAATTTTACTATTAATGTCAATTTTTTGTTTCGTACTGTCAATTTGATTTGTTGTTAGAAGGCATTTCTTAGTTCCTATTGGTTGGGTTGGGCTTTGTTGGGATCTTTCTTAAAAGTTTGGCCATTTTTTGTTGTTATTGTTCCTCGGCCAGGTTGACACCGACCTCGCTCTTACCCGTGCTATCAGTACCAGGTCAGTCTTAGCTAGCATTGGAATTGCCCGCATCGAACTGGAGAATTCCATCAAGAGTCTATCCTGCTTCCACTTCATCGTCGCTCAGGTCAATAAGCTAATTATCCTCATCTCTTTATGATTCGAAACCAAAATTAAAATTTTCCCTTTATTTTTTGGAAACTAGATAAAGAAGGAACGATGGTTGCTGATAGATGGAGGAAAGTCGTATGCTTAGAACGGGTCACCGGAAGCTCAAGTTTTCTGTGTTGTAATACATTGCTATCAAGCATTCCAAAAATCAGAAAATAATTGAGTAAGTAGCATTAGATCTTATTATTTGTTTGAGTTTTGCAGGTAAAACAGTTGCCATTTAGTTGCAACATTGACAATCAAACCTTCCCACTGTAAGCACTTAAGCTCACATTATTTCCATTTATATCATGCAATTATCATTAAAAAGAAGAAAGGAAAAAAGGAAAATAAACACATCCCTTTTTTGATTATTTACAGCTAAACATGTTGTGAGCTATTGTTATGAATACCATCACTTTTTAATTCATTATTGAACATAAAAAGATGGAGTTTGAGCTTTTTTCTATTAAGCTATAGGTGATGCACAAGCCGGCAAATAAATCTCATACTTTTAAAGATTATTGCAGTTCGGAAAGCACATGAGGGTTCACATAGTGATTTTATAATCCAAGTCGGAGATTATGATTGGCATATCACCTTACATCAAAAAATTGATTTACTACAATGGGTTTATTTTTGATATTGCAGTGGATGCCTCTTGGTGGTGCTAAAAGTTGAAAGTGTTGTGTATTGAAGGAAGTTTGGTGGTAAATGTATCTTGTAACGTTGGGGTGATTCTGTATCAGTCTACAGAGGGGCTTTTGTGGAAATTAAAGAGTACCTTTATGATTTTCCAGTCACAAAATATCACACACTTCGTAAGATTTTAAAGTAACACCATTAAAAATGGTAGCCTAACTCTTTTTGAAGTAAAACTGATCTTACCTCCTGTAGATTTAAGTTTGAATTCTTGTGGTGTGAGAGAATGGGTGTCCAAAGTTGACCCATGATGTTCCCTTCAGAAGAACTTGCGTGTGATGTTAGCATGCCAGAAAAGTCTTTGATAAGAAATTGAAGAATTAGAAGAACACAAAAGTTGAATATATATGCACTTCAAAATGCTAGAACTCTTTATAATAACCAAAAGTTGAAAATATATCCAACAAGAAGGTTACATTCTTTTAGTGGCTACAACGTTTGTATTAAAGAGTGCATATACATTAACTTTGTATATGCTTCTCTTTGATAAGTAACATTTTTCTTTTTTTTTTGAGCTAGCCGAATTTGAGCAGAGTGGGGCATTTTATTCAGGCAGTAGGGTCATTTGAGGACATGATATTCCAAAAAAGAGCTCAAATGCTTCAGGTCCATATTCTTGATACCCTTCTTTTTGTATACAATATGATTATAATATACCAGAGTCTGCTTTTGAATGGATGTTACATTGGGGTTTAGCGCTTATGTATATATAGGCTACAATTTTTAGCTGTATCATCTGAGCTCAAAGTGCTTGATTAACTTAATATTCAACATGTACTTATATTGTTTTGCCCATAATGTAGTCTTTTGCATTCCTTTTACTGTTGAAATGTAACCATTTGCTGACCTTAGTGCCGGCCAGTGGCATTCATAATTTGAATACAGTGGATGTTTTATTGAGAGGACAAAGAAACCATCTGTTTGCACCAGTGAAGTAGCCAACCATGTCACAATGTTGTGCTTTTCCATAATGTCACCCTTTTCAAGTAAACATGATGTGTAGATAGTGAGATGGATTCATAAGTTTTTTGGGAGAAAGAATGTGGTCTCAAACTCATGTCTCCAGCCTGGTTATGTTGTATAAAATAGTTGTTACAAATTCTCAAATTGTATCCCCAACTAAAAAGTTACAGCCAATAGTTTGGATCTACGGATCTGATAGCCCTGAACATTTAAAGTCCTAAAAGAGTTCTCCCCATGACAGAACATACCAAAAACATAAAGTACATCTAAAAAGAACCCACAAAAGATACATCCAACAAAATGAGATCACACCCAACAAAGGATAGGCGTATACTTGACACTAATTTGCTCTTTGGATTGGTTAAAGAAGTTTGTGTAATAATTGTCCAAAATAATCGTTTATTTATCGTAAGGTTTGAAGTATATGTTATCCTTTCTGAAAGGTTTTGGGGTACTTAGTAATACATTGCTATGATGGTCTTACATATGTGAAACTTGCTGGAATTGTTGGATTTGCCCCCTTTGACTTCATGTGGGCTCATTGTTGAATTCCTGAAAATATATCATCTTTCCCCTTCCTGAAAATATATCATCTTTCTTCTTCTTATTTAGCAGTTTCTTATGTTTATAAATTAACTTGAAGGCGTCAAATTTTACATTCTATTGAAATGAACAGATTGTGTGATTGGCATATTTTCGGAAATACGTCTTTGTCTGTGTTAACATAGAACTGCTTATTACTTGGAGAGCTCTGATATAGGAGCTGACATGTTGACTCCAATAAGCGTATTTATTCATAATTGTTGACTCTGAGAATCTACCTTATAAAATTTCAAAATGCATATGTTAAAGAACGCATTACTCTAGAGTGCATACTAGAGTCATAACATGTATATTATTTATCAACCATCTCATTTACTTCAATGATGAGCATGGAATTCATCTCCTTCTTTGAATCCAGATGTTGAATTAATTTTTCCAAGAAGTGTAGAACATTCGATAATATGTAGAGAATTTAGATTCCCCCTCCAAATAATGTGTTTTGTGATTTTTCTAGAAGATGGCTTAGGCCCCTAAATTTAATCATCTGCTGCATGAATTTAGTAGTGTATTAATTGTAATTATATTATCTTTTTTGTAGTTGGGGCCACTCGAGCCGTTGTGGATGCTGGATTCGTGCCAAATGACCTCCAGTTAACCATGGGTGCATATTTGAATATAATATGTAAAGACGTTTCTTTCAGTATAATATGTAAAGAAGTTTAATTTGTTTTCAAAAAGTTAAATCTCCAAATAAAATGTTGTAATAAAGTATAAAACTAACAAGTTTATTTATATTGGATTTCTATTAGTTATTATTCCTTGATGATTTGTGAATTGTCCAGAGTCCACATTAGAAATTGTCCCAATTCAGACTCTCAAACACATGAAGTGCAAATATATCGATATTAATTGCCGTAATCCCCTCTGTTCTTCTCCTTTAAGAATATTAAATACACAAAATGCAAGAGTACCAATATTATTTATGTACCATGCAGTTTCTTTATTGACATTTGACCTGGTGAAATGTATTTCAACCTTTATACATATATTTTGATCATTAACATAATCGTCTTAGCATTCATCCCAACAAATTAGGGTCCGCATATGCATATATTTTGATGTTAAATTCTTTTAACAGTCATAGCTTTCAAGTTGATCCATGTTATGGTTTCTATTATGTGCATTCATATAATGGTATTTCTATAAAGAGAAAAACATTATTGCCTTTATCGTTTGAATGAAGAATTTCCCACCCCCACCACACACACATGCACACCAAGGAAAAAAATAAGACACCACCATCACCACCACCACAAAAGAAAATCACCCACCCACACACCTAAAAAAAGGAGAGTCGTACACAGCTCATCATATGCATGTGCTTTTTTAATTAAAAAAATCTACCTACTTCTCCCTACTCAATTGTAGTGTTATAAAGTTTCTACTGTACATTACTTGGATTTCTTTCCAGTGTTTCAGAAGCATGTATTCTTTTTGTCTATCTTAAGATTCTTAACCAAGCCTTTAGAGAATTCCTTGCATGACAAACTTCATAGATAACTGAGTGCTGGCAAGTGCTCCCTGTATTTTTGCATTTCCCATGCTGTCGGCTCTCTCTAAATTGTTTGAATGGCTTATTTGTGTACTCTGCTTTTTTGCACATGAAAGGCATCTGAAATGTTTAACTCGGGTCTGCACCTGGATTGGCGTCTTATTACACTACGTAGTTTTACATGCATGCATGTGTTCTTATCGTTAATGTTAAACTAACCATTTTTTTGGATGTTATCATGCATCTGCATTATTGTTGTATATGTGTTAATCCACAAATAACAGTACAATATTCTCTTGCTAAATCTCTCACCCAAATGAGCTGCTGAATTTAGGACTGCAGAATGTCTCACACTTTTGCTAAAGTCTCACACTTTTGGTACCACCAGCCAGGCATCATTACCAAATCTGGAGCTGGTAAGAAAATAAGTTAACAATTTTACATTGTTACAAACTATAATATCAAATTATGGCATCATACATTTGCGAATGGTGTGATTAAAGTATATATTTAAGGTTATTTTAATTTTTAAGAAAAGTTTTGAAGGTTGATTTCAACTATGAATTATTGGTTAGTTTTTGTTACAGTGGGCGCCCAGTCTTCCTCTCAGCCATCCTTAAATTCTTATTTCTATGCAGTGATGAGGAGCAGGGGAAGGTTTATTCTTTTGGATGTAATTAGTAGTTTTGGTGCTGTAATGATGTAATGGGATAAGATTGGGTAAAAAGATTTTCGGAGGTCAAATTTCGGAGTAATTTGATTATTTTTTGTATAATCAAGACTTTCTGTTGATTTAAAATCGCATTTCTATGTATCTTTTGGATTGATGAAACTTCATCATTTCTGAATGAGATTGGATGATTAAGACCTTTTGTTCAGGGGACAAAACTATCCTTTTCGAAATTATTTTATGCTGTTGTGGATATTGATCCGAGCTTGAATGAACGGGTCTTATTAATATTTCTTTTGGATTATGATGAATATTTTACCTATAAGTTATAACTCTCACCCTCTCTTTGTACTCTTTGAATGTCTTGAATTGTTGATCCAATGATGTCACTGATTGCAAAATAAAATTACGAGATCAAGTTTTATGTATATATTTGATAAAATTACTACATCGAATTTATGAGAAAATAATGATGGTTATGACAATAAGAGTTTTTAGTATCGTGATTTTTGAAGTGGGAGGATCGTGTCCCGCTCCCCTAGAGGCAAAGCGTATGCATGTCATAAGATCTTCGATGGATAGCTAAGTTCCCAAATAAGCTAGCAAGTATTTCCTAATCCAAAGTTTAGAAATTATAATGATGATTGAAAATAAAAATGAAAAAAATTAATTTGGTCTATTTATCAAATTATATAAATTAAGTTTGGCACATTAGTACTTTGTCTTTTAACTTAATTCTATTTGGTTGGTGAATGTTTATACATAAACAATTGCAAATCATATCAGATGTCTTTTTTGAACAACATAATGATCTGGAGGTTCATGTGACCAATCTAATGAAATATTCATGTGACTTTTAGGTGAACTACATAACTATGTGCGGAATTAAATTCTCTAGGGAGAACTAAATTTTTGTGTGGAAACTAAATAACTTGTGGGGAATTAAATAACGATTATTCCACTTTAATTATTTCTGTTTATTAAATTAGGCGATCCATGATTTTTCAGGGGGAATATTTAAATGAACCGTTTCCATAGGGCACAAGTTAAATCTGGAGGAAACTAAATTTTATGGGAAACTAAAAATTTTGAGAACTTACGAACAATTATTACGCTTTAATTCTTGCTATTTGTTTACAATTAGGGTATCCAAGATTTAGGGGAGAATATTTTAAATGAACCGTGTCCTTAGGGACGTGTGAAATCTGGAGGAAACTAACTTTATAGGGAACTAAAATTTTTGAGAGCTTAATAACAATTATTGCTTTTTAATTCTTGCTATTTGTTTACAAGTAGGGGATCAAAAATATAGAGGGAAGTATTTTAAATGAACCGTGCCCTTTGGTCCGGGGTTAAATCTGAATGGAACTAAATTTTGAGGGAACTAAAATTTTGGAGGAATTAAATTCGGTTGGTGGGGGGACTAAATTTTTGGGAAACTAAATAATAATTATTACGCTTTAATTATTATTGTTCGTTTAAAATTAGGGAATCCAATATTTTGACAGAGAAATATTTTAAATGAACCGTGCTTTTAGGGCACGGTTCATTTAATATATGTACTAGTCATAACCCGTGCCCTAAGGGCACGGTTCATTTAAAATATTTCTCCGTCAAAATATTGGATCCCCTAATTTTAAACGAACAATAATAATTAAAGCGTAATAATTATTATTTAGTTTCCCAAAAATTTAGTCCCCCCACCAACCGAATTTAATTCCTCCAAAATTTTAGTTCCCCTCAAAATTTAGTTCCATTCAGATTTAACCCCCGACCAAAGGGCACGGTTCATTTAAAATATTCCCCTCTACATTTTTGATCTCCTAATTGTTATTAAGTTCTCAATGTTATGAATAGGCCCATGAGGCCCATTGGGTATCTAGCCCACTATTGAAAGCTATAAATATGAAGGTAGGGGGCTCTTAATCCTCTACACCTATTTCCCTTCACAACACGTTATCAGCACGATCACGCTAATTGGAGGAGACGGCGGCTCGCGAGGAAGGAGATCCATCAATCGCTCAGATTCAAGAAGATCGTAATCTTCTCAACGAGGAGCGAAAAGGGCATCCATCACCAACCGTCGACTAGATTCCCTTGTCGAATCTAGAGGTAAAAAATCAAAACT
>JAULAV010001210.1:0-57002 GCA_030789695.1 Scilla litardierei
ACACACCGACCCCCCCATCACCTTTACCGAGGAAGACTGGCAGGAGACGTGGAGCCAGAACAACGACGCTCTCGTCATCGAGGCTCGGGTCAGGGCGGTTGACGTCAGCCGGCTCCTGATTGACACCGGAAGCTCATGCGACATCCTGTTCCTGTCAACGGTCGAAAGGATGGGGTGGGGGCGCGTAGACCTAGAGCCCTGCGTGGGCCCTGTGGCCAGCTTCACCGGCCATGAGATCCCTACCGAAGGAACGATCACCTTGCCCATGACACTGGGGGAGGAGCCGAGGATCGTCACCAAGGAAACGCTTTTCGTCATCGTCGACATCGCGTCGGTGTATAACGGAATCATTGGACGCCCATATATGATGGCCATCGAGGCGCTCCCCAGCCTGCAACATCAGACGATGAAGTTCCGGACCCCGCGGGGGGTGGGACAGGTGCGGGGAGGTCGAGGGGTGCCCCAAGACCACAACCGTGTGCCGTCCCCGCCTGGGGGCCCCAGGTGGACACTGACGCCACTCGTCCCCGATGAAAGGGAGGACTTCTGCGACCAGCGGCCGACCCCGGCCGAGGAAGTAGAGGAGGTCCCAATAACCTCGGACGAGGGGAGAGCCGTCTCCATCGGGACGAAACTCCCCTCTGCCTTGAGGGCGGCCCTCGTCACCCTGCTCCGGGAGAACGCGGACATATTCGCATGGTCACCAGCCGACATGCCCGGGGTGGACCCGGCGGTAATCTCCCACAGGTTGAATGCGGACCCAGAGGCCCGGCCTGTTCGACAGAAGAAGAGGAGTGCGGGGGGCGAAAAGAAGAGGGCAGCCGAGGAAGAAGTAGAGCGGCTCCTCGAAGCCAAGTTTGTTCGGCCGGTGGACTACCCCGACTGGCTCGCCAACGTCGTTCTAGTGAAGAAGCCCAGCGGGAAGTGGCGCATGTGCGTTGACTTCACTGACCTCAACAAGGCTTGCCCGAAGGACAGCTTCCCTCTGCCCAGGATCGACCACTTGGTGGACCAGGCGTCCGGTTATGAGTTGTTGAGCTTTATGGACGCCTTCTCAGGGTACAACCAAATACCGATGGCAGAGGAGGATGAGGAGAAGACGTCCTTCGTCACCGATAAAGGCACCTTCTGTTACACCAAGATGCCCTTTGGGCTGAAGAACGCCGGGGCGACTTATCAACGGATGGTTGACCGGATTTTCGGCCCTCAGGTAGGGCGAAATTTGGAGGTCTACATCGACGACATGCTGGTGAAGAGTGGAAGGGCCCTCGACCACCTCAACGACTTGCAGGAGACCTTCCAGAGGGTCCGCCGATACAACCTGAGACTAAACCCCGCGAAATGCATCTTTGGCGTGCAGTCGGGAAAATTCCTGGGCTTCATGATAATGAAGCGGGGGATCGAGGCAAACCCCGACAAGGTGGCGGCCCTCACCGGTATGACGGAGCCCCGGACGATCCGGGACTTGCAGCGACTGAACGGCCGGATTGCTGCTCTGGGACGATTCCTGTCGAAATCGGCGGAGAAGTCGCTCCCCTTCTTCAGGGTCTTACGCACGGCCTTTGGCGAAGCTAAAGACAAGAGGAAGGTGATCCCGTGGGACGACGACTGCACGCGGGCGTTCACGGAGCTGAAAGCATACCTACAAGGCCCACCGCTCCTCGCACGACCGAAGGAAGGTGAACCCCTGGGGTTGTACCTGGCGACCACCGAGGAGGCTGTTAGCTCCGTCCTAATCAAGGAAGAAGGATGGGTGCAACGCCCTGTTTACTATGCCAGTCGGATCCTCCGGGATGCGGAGACCCGTTACAGCCCCATCGAAAAAGCCGCCTACTGCCTAATCACCATCGCCCGAAAGCTCCGACCATATTTCCAGGCCCACCCCATAACCGTCCACACCAGCATGCCCCTCGAAAAGAACCTGAAAAGACTGGAACGGTCAGGGAGGATGCTCAACTGGAGCGTCGAGCTCAGCGAGTTCGACATAACGTACAAAGCCCGGACGGCGATCAAGGGTGAGGCGCTGGCCGACTTCGTGGTGGAGTGCACCACGGAAATCCCGCCGGGAGACCAGATAGAGCAACCGTCGGTGCCCACGTCCCCCCAGAGGATCGAGGCGGGCGAACCCTCAGCGCCCCCCCTGACGACGGCAGGCGAATTATGGACCATCCACGTCGACGGCTCCGCGACGGGCTCTGGAACAGGAGCGGGAATCGTCATTCAGACTCCAGACGGATGTTCGTTAGAATACGCCCTACGCTTCGACTTCCCGGCCACCAACAATGTCGCGGAGTATGAAGCCGCGGTTAACAGGTTAAAGCTCGCCAGGGCGGTCGGGGCGACGAACGTGTTGCTCCTGAGTGACTCCCGTCTCGTCATCCAACAGATCCTGGGGGGCTTCGAGGCCCGAGAGGAAACCATGAAGCGGTACCTGAATCGCATCCAGATCGAACTCCGCAAGTTCAAGAAAGCGGACGTGCAACACCTGCCTCGCTCCAACAACCTCCGGGCAGATGCCCTGTCTAAGCTGGCTTCCTCCTCAGCGGCCAAGATCGGGAAGGCAATCTACGTCGAAAGCCTGTCGACACCCTCCATCAATGAAGGGGAACTGATGTGCACGGGCACGATGACGTCCTGGATGACCCCCATTGTGAAGTATTTAGAGACAGGTGAGCTACCCGAGGAGCGGTTGCTGGCTAAGCAGGTGGAGAGACGGGCTCTGACGTTCGTGCTCCTCGACGGAGTGCTGTACCGCCGCCGCCGCGCCAATTTCGACGTCCTACCCTACCTGAAGTGCTTGGGACCGGAACAGGCCGAGCAGGTCATCCGCGAGGTGCACGAAGGCTTCTGCGGAAACCACCACGGCGGGCGCACCATCGCCCACAAGATAATGCGCCAAGGGTACTACTGGCCGACGATGATCCGGGATGCGGTACTATACGTCAAAAGGTGCGAGGCGTGCCAGAAATTCTGCCGACGGACGACTGCGCCTCCGGCCAACCTGATGCCCATCTTGAGCCCGGTCCCCTTCGCCAAGTGTGGACTCGACATCCTGGGGCCCTTCCCAAAGGCCTCCGGGGGAAGGAAGTATCTAGTCGTCGCCGTGGACTATTTCACAAAATGGGTCGAAGCAGAGCCGCTGGCGCGGATCACGTGGACGGACATGAAGGGCTTCATCTGGCAATCCGTCATATGTCGCTTCGGGATTCCCCGTTCCATAGTCACGGATAACGGAAAGCAGTTCGACTGCGAGGGCTTCCGCGACTTCTGCTCGGGCTGGGGGATTAAACTCCAATTCGCATCAGTCGCCCACCCACAGTGCAACGGAATGGCGGAGGCCGCGAATAAATGTATCTTGAACCCGATGAAGAAGAAGGTGGACGCCGCCCTGGGAGCATGGGTCGATGAGCTACCAGGGATCCTATGGTCCTATCGCACCACCCACAAGGCCTCGACCGGAGAAAGTCCCTTCATGCTAGCGTACGGATCGGAGGCGGTTGTACCTGTGGAAATCGGCGAAGAGACGCTCCGGCTAAAACTCTTCGACGAAGAAATCAACGGAGAAGGGCTCGGCCTCAGTCTTGAGCTGATAGACGAGGTCCGGGACAGGGCCCTAACCAGCCTCGTCAAACACAGCCAGAGGATGGCCCGATACTACGACTCCCGGGTGAAACCGCGGACTTTCAGGATCGGCGATTTGGTCCTCCGCGACGCCACCTTCCGCCCCGAGACTGCGCAGCGGGGAAAGCTGGCCGCCAAATGGGAGGGGCCCTACACGGTCATTGACATTGTCGGACCGGCCACCTACATCCTTGCCACCCCCGAAGGGAGCGAGCTGGCCCACCCTTGGAACGCGAAACATCTGCTGAAATTCTACCAATAGTTGTGAGTTTCTCTTTTTTCGCGCAATATACACATCTACATGTTTTTCCCAACCTGGTTGTTCCTACACAAATTTTGCAGTTCGCTAAAACTCCGAACCTCTGGGGCAGGGCCAACCCTAGCCACCCAAACCAGAGAAGGGCACGGGCCGGGCTACGCGCCCGCTCCCCCCTCCAGACCTCTGGGGCAGGGCCAACCCTAGCCACCCAAACCAGAGCAGGGCACGGGCCGGGCTACGTGCCCGCTCCCCCCCTCAAGACCTCTGGGGCAGGGCCAACCCTAGCCACCCAAACTAGAGGTGGGCACGGGCCGTGCTACGCGCCCGCTCCCCCCTCAAGACCTCTGGGGCAGGGCCAACCCTAGCCACCCAAACCAGAGGTGGGCACGGGCCGGGCTACGCGCCCGCTCCCCCCCTCCAGACCTCTGGGGCAGGACCAACCCTAGCCACCCAAACCAGAGAAGGGCACGGGCCGGGCTACGCGCCCGCTCCCCCCCTCCAGACCTCTGGGGCAGGGCCAACCCTAGCCACCCAAACCAGAGAAGGGCACGGGCCGGGCTACGCGCCCGCTCCCTCCCTCCAGACCTCTGGGGCAGGGCCAACCCTAGCCACCCAAACCAGAGAAGGGCACGGGCCGGGCTACGCGCCCGCTCCCCCCCTCCAGACCTCTGGGGCAGGGCCAACCCTAGCCACCCAAACCAGAGAAGGGCACGGGCCGGGCTACGCGCCCGCTCCCCCCCTCCAGACCTCTGGGGCAGGGCCAACCCTAGCCACCCAAACCAGAGAAGGGCACGGGCCGGGCTACGCGCCCGCTCCCCCCCTCCAGACCTCTGGGGCAGGGCCAACCCTAGCCACCCAAACCAGAGAAGGGCACGGGCCGGGATACGCGCCCGATCCCCCCCTCCAGACCTCTGGGGCAGGGCCAACCCTAGCCACCCAAACCAGAGAAGGGCACGGGCCGGGCTACGCGCCCGCTCCCCCCTCCAGACCTCTGGGGGAGGGCCAACCCTAGCCACCCAAACCAGAGAAGGGCACGTGCCGGGCTACGCGCCCGCTCCCCCCCTCCAGACCTCTGGGGCAGGGCCAACCCTAGCCACCCAAACCAGAGAAGGGCACGTGCCGGGCTACGCGCCCGCTCCCCCCCTCCAGACCTCTAGGGCAGGGCCAACCCTAGCCACCCAAACCAGAGAAGGGCACGGGCCGGGCTACACACCCGCTCCCCCCTCCAGACCTCTGGGGCAGGGCCAACCCTAGCCACCCAACCAGAGAAGGGCACGGGCCGGCTACGCGCCCGCTCCCCCCCTCCAGACCTCTGGGGCAGGGCCAACCCTAGCCACCCAAACCAGAGAAGGGCACGGGCCGGGCTACGCGCCCGCTCCCCCCCTCCAGACCTCTGGGGCAGGGCCAACCCTAGCCACCCAAACCAGAGAAGGGCACGGGCCGGGCTACGCGCCCGCTCCCCCCTCCAGACCTCTGGGGCAGGGCCAACCCTAGCCACCCAAACCAGAGAAGGGCATGGGCCGGGCTACGCGCCCGCTCCCCCCCTCCAGACCTCTGGGGCAGGGCCAACCCTAGCCACCCAAACCAGAGAAGGGCACGTGCCAGGCTACGCGCCCGCTCCCCCCCTCCAGACCTCTGGGGCAGGGCCAACCCTAGCCACCCAAACCAGAGCAGGGCACGGGCCGGGCTACGCGCCCGCTCCCCCCCTCAAGACCTCTGGGGCAGGGCCAACCCTAGCCACCCCAACCAGAGGTGGGCACGGGCCGGGCTACGCGCCCTCTCCCCCCCTCCAGACCTCTGGGGCAGGGACAACCATAGCCACCCAAACCAGAGAAGGGTACTGGCCGGGCTATGCGCCCGCTCCCCCCCTCCAGACCTCTGGGGCAGGGCCAACCCTAGCCACCCAAACCAGAGAAGGGCACGGGCCGGGCTACGCGCCCGCTCCCCCCTCCAGACCTCTGGGGCAGGGCCAACCCGAGGGGGGCCACGTACCCCTGACTCGGAAAAGCAAAAGAAAACGGGGGCACGCGAACCGGGACAAAATGACAACAGTTCCCGAGTCGACGGCCCCGATGGGACTCGACAAAACGAAAGGACGCTCGCGAAACACGCCACCATTAATGATGCGCTCCAAAAGAGGACACGCAAGAGCCACCTGGCCAAGGCGGTTTCCCACAGGCGCGAATTCAAGGAGCCCATTAATAATGCCAGCTCAGCGCAATAAATAAGGGAGAAACCGTCAACAAGATCTACCTATAAAGAGGCCATCCCCCTCCCCAAGACAGGACACGGGAATGTTGGGGGCAATATAATGGGTATAATGGGTAAATTGCGTAGCTCCCGCAAGAAGCCAAGACACGTGACCCGGATCGGACCGGTCGCAAGACAGAAACCCCGAAATATACGCCGTCCTGAAATGACAGCGGCCTTGTCCCGTCACAACAGCGCCTCGATGCGACTCAACATAACGAAAGGACACGGGTTCAACACGCCATCAGCAGCGACACGCCTCCCAAGAGGCCAGAGTGCTGGATACCGCCAGGAAAAAGCGATTCCCGAAGCGCGTGATTCCGCAGAGCCCATGAGCGACGCTAATCCACGGCGTTACCGAAGAGAAACCCGTCCGCAACACCTCGCCATAAATACCCCCCCTCCAGAGGTCAGGGTAAAGGAGGAAGAGAGACGGGATTCCCCTCCCCTCACTCCGGGCATAAAGCGGCCCTAAACGCCCCGCCGAGCTACGAAAAAAGCCGATAGCCACCGACGAACTTCACTTCCCCCGACGATGGGCGCCACAGCCCCGCCACCTCCAACCGGATATTCCCCTTACACGCGGAAGGCCCCGCCCGCCAGCTTGCCTCCTGCTTGTTACTGTATCAAAAGGCAGGTTTAGACGGCCGTCCGCGTGCCGCAACACCCCAATTAACGCCGTCCCCCTCGGCGCCGCCACCGCCACCTCGTCCTCAACCTCCCTGGGGTTCCCCCTCGGTGCGCAGGATTCCTAGCGAGGAACTCTCCAGCGCGGCGGCGGCAAGGCAGATCGCGAGGAAGCGAGGAAAGGGAAAGGAAGAAGCTCCACCCGACAAACGAGGGTCAGCCCCCCGGAAGGGGGAACCACCACGGGACTTCATCCCTGATTAAACCAAATGGTGGTTCACGGCACGTCGGCCCCTCCCCGGACAACGAAGCAGAAGGAACTAGGCGGTCAGTAAAAGGGAAGACCGCCCGGCAACAGGGATCTACCCACCCCGATATAGCGGGCGACGAGTATAAACCACCGCCCATCCCGACCATAGGCTGGGTCACACCTGCGCTATCACTGTAAATATCATCTAAATCTCCGGTAAAGGTTGATGAATAATATTCCTCCTTATGGACGCCTTCCCTGAGCCCAAGAGCACAACAGCTGGGAGGTCCACCGGGCACAGTGCGGTGGAAGTCCCACGAAAATCACAAACATGTCCGTTAAACACATCTCAGCAAAAACCACAACCTTCTCAAAAAGTCGGGCTCCCCCAAAATCCGACCCAGCCGCCACATAAAGCGGCGCGCCGTTATGAGGCAACGCCCCACTTGGTTCCCACGCGGGATGAGACCTCGCGATCCCGCAACAGCGGGCAATACCCCGCGGAAGCAGCGTATCCAACCCTGAGCTTGGACCCAAGCCCGAGTCCGGTTAAAGGATAATGTTACGCCATCCGAGACGAACCGGGCTTCCGTCTCGCACTCGAATGCCGGGGGCAATTGTTACGACCTAAAGATCGTAGGAGCCCGACTCCCGCCCGGATCCGTTAACATACCCCATTAACTCACCTTTACACAAAAGGGCCGCCGCCCCGAAAATCCGGGGCATCATGGAGACAGGCGCGCCTTGCAGCGCTCCCCGAACCGGCCGGGGCGGACCCCCGCAGCCGGCCGAGGCGGACCACCGCAGCCGGCCGACTCTTAGTCCGATGCTAACGACAAACAACCTAAGGATAAGGACACCTGACACATACGTCACCCGACCATCCGACAAAGCGCCCCCTGACGGAAGAGCCACCTGACAGAGAACGCTTTCACTTTCGGCTCTGACATCCCGACAAAAGCACCCCTGGGCCGTTGCGCCGCCTGACAAAGGCAGGTCAGAGACTCCTGTTCCCGGCGTCCTTGTCCGAAGCCTCCGCCGACACCCGTGCCAGCTCAGCACGCCTAGTCATCACCCGTCAGGTATAAATACCCCCTCTCCTCTTACGGAGAAGAGGCTGGCTGCAGAATTCTCTCTCATTTAACTATTCACACACGAGTGCAAAGGTCTTCCATATCTTTGTTCTCCCACCTATAGCTCGCCACGCGCGGTCGACACACTGTTAGTCAGACCGGCGTGACCAGCCCCCCATTTTAAGCCCTATCACTGACTTAGGCATCGGAGGGGCTAAGGGTTGAACCCCCAACCCAGCCCTTCTGACGAGTTGTTCGTGTTGCAGGAGAGCTCGCCTATCAACACCAGTCGGCGTCACCCCCCTGCTGTTCAACCTTGTCCAGCAGCATCCGGCGAGATTCAGCCCCGCGACCGTCACTGGCGTCGAGATCAACTTCTTCACCCCACTAATCGCTTGTCAAATAGCCTACCTAAACCCCCTTCTCCACATAACCACCGTGCCCTTGGTTCCCATTAATACAAATTCATTGTACGCGAGTTCCACCTCGTAACACTTCGAAAATCCGACTCCAACCCAATTCGGATTTCTAGGGCTTCCTATCAAATTGGGATCCAATCTCTTGCAAATCCCAATTGATATGAATACCTAGCAATCCGTAGTAAATCGATCCCAATCTAATCTCTAATAGCAATTCTAGCTCAATTTCTACCAATTCATCACAAATATGAAAGTGGGCTTGTAGGGTTCATCCCCACGCCCCAAGACGTGGAGACTACTCACAAATCATAGCAAGATCACAAAAATAATCGTTGAGATAAGCAATAGAATTCATCACAACAATGATATGAACAATAAAAATAGAATTTTTAGGGAAAAGAGATGCAAACCAATGTAGTTCTTCAATTAATCCAACAAAAATCCAAGTTTTGCTCCTTCTCCAATCACAAGAATAAAGCTAAAAAACTAATCTAAAAAGCTGCAAAAAATCTAAGAGAGAGCTCTCCAAACTAGGGTAAAAACAGGGTTTAAGTAGCCCCAAAAATCGTCCAAAAATCGTGACCAAAATACCCCTGCACAGCCTGTTTTCCGCAGTTTTCGCTACAGGCAGCGCATCGCACTCGGCCGAGTGACAAAAGTCGCTCGGCCGAGTGAGAAACCCTGTAATTTTCCAGTAAGTCAGGGCCTTCAGGGGTCTCTACTTCGGGGGTGGCTCGGCCGAGTGAGTTGTCGTCACTCGGCCGATGACTTCACTGCACTCGGGCGGACGGGGTTTACCACTCGGCCGAGTGGGTCTTCTGAAGTTCAGGCAGCCGAAAGACAGTAACTTCGATGTTTTGGAAGGGCTTCGTCTGGGCGCCACTCGGGCAGACGTGATGTCTTCACTCGGCCGATGTGGTCTTCGGTGCTCGGCCGAGTGCACATGTAAATTGTGTCTGTTCTGGTCGGCCGAGCAGTGTCTCGCTGGTCGGCCGAGTGGCTCCTCCACTCGGCCGAGTGGGACACAAAAAATGCCCAATCTGCTTATTTTGACCTCCTCGTCGCTCCTGCGACGTCCATTCTTCTTCCGCTCCTCTCCAACAGCAAAATACCGCTCGGGGAGGTCGTTGGTGACCGTCTAGAGTAAGCGCATCTCGGGATCACTCCAAATCGCGCCAAATCACCTGAAATGCGACAAAAACAACAAATCGTGAAAAGCATCGCAATATCGTCGATATATCGTGAAAAACATGATTTGGGCGATCTAAATGGCATGCAAATATGCGGAAAAAAGGTGTAAAATAAGGAGTGATCAAAATCCCCCAAGCTTGCCTCTTACTCGTCCTCGAGGAAGATAAGTAAAAGGCGAACCCGGTGGATTCGGAAAACGAAAACGGCGAAAAACGAAAAAATGGAAAATGAAAAATGGAGAAGAATGGAAAACGAAATGAAAATAAAGAAGAGAGAAAGAAGCGAAGAGGTAGGATGCTAGATCATTTTCTCAGCACGTGGGTTTCTCTTACTCTTATAGCATGCACCGAATGAAAAATACATGTCAAAGAATTTTATTTTGATATCATAGTATAATAGTGCAAATAGAAATAGAAAACCCACGAAAAACGATATAATCATGAAAAACGGAATAATTTTAAAATTAACGTCGTCTGAATCATTTAAAGCGGTATACAAATCACAGATCACACACTTTTCAATTGAACGCTTTCTATCAGGAGTATAAGAGTATCACATTATAGAATAGAGAGAATAGAAAAGTATGGATTTCATGAAATGAACGCTAGGCTTAGATTTCCGGATTTCGTAAAACTAAAAATAATCTCACCGAGTATAGAATATTACTTAGCCTAGGTTGTCGTGCGATGTCAAGTGGTCACTCTCTCACACATCAATGGATCCCCTCCCCCAAGCTTATCTATAAGCGTGGTGGCATAAAAAATATTTACATCCCCATTTGTTTATACATATAGCTCCAAAAGCAACGAAAAGAAAGAAGAAAGAAAGAAAGTGAGATGGGATCTTTTATTCAGGATTTTTCCTCTCTTTTTTTTCTTTTGTTTTTTTTTGTTTCTTTGCAATAAGCAATATATACACAACGATCCCAACTCAGAGAGAGATAATGATGTACAAGAATTTTTTTCTCTCTTTTTTTTATAGAATAAGAGATTTGGAGCTAGGAATTAGTAGCGGGGGAAAATGCCATAAAATAGAATCACTAAGGGGAGATTCACCAATGATTTGAAAAGTAGAGAAATGATGTTCAAGATTTGTGGAGAAAGAAATAAATATAACTCTCGGTTCACTCTATAAGACATGCACGACAACTTCAGCAGGGTAATCTAATCTACTCAGTTTCGATCACAAAAAAGCTAACTAATCCAGATATATCATAGCTAACATCATTCAATCATCCTGAAGTGAAGTGTACAATTCATGCATATAGAAGTGATATAGGAAAAGAAAGTCAGTACTCCAGATATAAGCATTCAATGCGTGAATCTTGGTGTGTTTTCTGTGATAGCATACATATGAATATTCAGACTCAGCTAATAATAAAATTTCATCCATTTTCATGCGGAAAAAGGTGTGGGTTACTATTCTAAATGCAAAGCAAGTCATAGCATCTGATATCTGAAATAAAACCTAAGACATGACAAATATAGCATGCATATAGAATAAGCTAAATCCAACGTCATCATCATCATAGAAAAGTCATCTCTAGCATGAGATGAAAAAGAAAGAAATAAAGATGAAGGAAAAATAAAACTATGCAATGCGGCACACAGGAAAATAAGAAAAACGTGATGCATGGCAAAATAAAAGAAAAATGATGAAAAATAAGTGCAAAAGAGAAAAAATGGTGTGAAAAACTAAAAATAACGGTGGAAAATCGAAAAAGAACGTGAGAACTCACTCCCCCAAGCTAAATGGCACAGTGTCCTCAATGTGCAAAGTGTGGCACATCGAGAGACAAGCGATGGGAGGGGCAAGTGAGGATGCATGCATGGAAAAATGAAAAGAAAAAGGTAAAATAAAGAAATGAAAATATGATGTGGACATGATGCATGCACAGATAGGAGCGATACATAGATATAAGTGTCACCAAAAACTCTCCCTCTCTCCCAAAATAGATATAAAAAGATATGATCAAAAAGAGAATACCATAATAAGTGAGGGGAGGGGGGGACAAAAAGTGCAACAGGACCCAGCAGAAACGGGCAGCACAATGGCCGGAATAAATCAAGGCATCAAGGGTGCCTAAGAAGGTGGTGCTGCGCCGTCTCCGTCCTGAGGCGGAGGTGGTGGTGGTGGTGGTGTAGGCTGCTGAGCTGGGGTGGGCGTGGAAGTGGAAGCAGGTCTAGTGTGTGTGGAAGTGTGTGTGGGAACCTGCTGGGTGGGTGGGGGTACGCGCGGGAGACGCTCCAGAACCTGGGTGAGACAGTAATGGATCTGGGGGATCAGCTCGAAGCGTCCAGCCATCGCAGAGACGGTGGAGGACAGGGTCCTAAGGTCACCTCTAAGACCACTCACCGCCAACTCAAGAGCACGTATGCTCTGCAGTACAGTGTCGGGCGGGGGTGGTGCAGAGGGACGCACCGGTCTAGGCTGTGCAGGGCGAGGCTGGCGTACGCGAGTAGAGTATGTAACGGGCTCAGCAAGGAAGGGGACAAAAGGTGCCGTGCCTGCAAATGTGGGCCTGGCCTCAGTGTGAGGCCGGGACACCGGCTGGTGAGCAGTGGAGGCAGCGGCAGCGAAAGAAGTGTGCAAAAGTGGCAGCGAGTCGGCCAGAGAGGTCAGTGGCACAGAAGTGTGGACAGACACCACGACACTCTCGGAAAATACAGCGGCAGTGGAGACAGAGGGCTCTCCGCACTCGACTACGGTTGGCGGGCGCTCGGGTGGGGCAGAGGAAATCGGCTCAGCAGACAGAGGGCCAGCGGTGGTAGTGGGTGTGGTGGTGACAGTGGTGACAGCCGCGGAAGTGGTGGAAGAAGTGGGCTCAGCTGAGGGACTCGTGACACTGACAGAAGTGGGGACAGAGGTGTCAGGAGCGGTAGAAACATCTGGTATGGGCTGAGGGGCCACTGGGTCAACAGGGTCGGCAGCAGGCTCGGCAGGGTGTGCAGCAGGGTCTGTGGGGGCAGCCTGGGCAGCGTGGGCAGCGTGGGCCTGCTCGGCCTCCTCGGCCTCAAGCACGTAGGCAGCGGGGATGAGAACATCCATCGCAGGGAGCCAGTCGACTTGGGCTGGTGCAATCTGAGTCCGAGCAGGGCTCGGGAGAATCATGTAGTCGGCACCGTAAGGGCCGTGCAACCAGACCCAGTGACGCTCACCATG
The DNA here is from genome assembly GCA_030789695.1 of Scilla litardierei. NCBI lineage: Eukaryota > Viridiplantae > Streptophyta > Magnoliopsida > Asparagales > Asparagaceae > Scilla > Scilla litardierei. The sequence goes on from JAULAV010001210.1 coordinate 12,853, forward strand.
CGGACGAAGCATCTTCATCCGGGCCATAACGTCTATCGACAGAGAAGTGGGGCCCGGGACGCGTCGCAAGTCGTCAGGTAGGTCCTCACCGGTCATCATGGTAAGCAAGGTGATCAGACCGCCGCAGCATATCGGTGAGCGAGCGCCCACCGATACAATGATGCGGTCCAAAAACCAAGCCGCAATGTCGATCACGACGGCGGGGACAAGCTCGTCTCCATCCCTAGATAGAGCTCTGGGACGTGTCATCGCATAGAGCATGTAGAGCTCTGGCGTAGACATCGTGCCCGGCTCATATCTGGCCAAAAAGGTGGTCGCCATGAGGCGCTGGGCTATGCAGAGGCAGGGGTGGACAATGGCCGAGGCCTTGGCCCTACTAGGGTCAAAGGCAGTGTGGTGGCCCGTAATCCGGGCCCAGAAGGCACCGACGTCGAAGGAAGGTGGGGGGATATGGGTGGGGCCGTAACCGCGATCGGCACCGGGGACAGCGGGCCACGAGAAGAATGCTCTCATCATATCGAGAGTGACCTGGCACTCTCGATCCATGAACCAGAATGAGCATCCCTCGTCGGTCCGGGCGATCGAACTCAAAACCTCAAGTGTCGGACGGGTAAAAGTATCCGCCGACACCTGCAGAAAATCTCGCCAGCCCACGTTGTCGTACAACGTGAGCATCCCCTCTAGTACCCCCAGGCGTCCTAGGTCAGCGAGGTGTGCAAACCTGGAGGGTACGATCGAGCGCTGGGAGATACGCTCGAAGACGGCGTGGTGTGCGTCATCTCGGAACGTAAGCCCGAGCGGCCCGACCAGTGGAGCCGGTGGTGGTGGCTGTGGGTCGGCAGGGAGAGGCTGTGCGGGCTGTGGGTGCACTGCAGGCTGTGCGGGGTATGCGGGGCCTGCAGGCTGTGCTGGGTGTGCGGGGTGTGTGGTGGACGGTGGAGGAGAGTCCTCCAACTCGTGGGAGGGGCCGGCATCATCCGACCGCTTCCGCTTGGCGGAAGCTCTCTTCGACCGCGGCCGTGTCCGGGGCGGCATATCGGCCCCGAGCGCGCCGAAAAGTGAAAAAAAATGCGGTGCGTGTAAAAGAGTGGAAAGAGTGTACCCCGACACGCCGCGAGTGCTATGCAGTGGAAGCGTGCGAAGTCAGCGCCTCCGCGAAGTCCGGATCAGCCCGTAGAAGCTCCCCGGAGCTCCCCTAAGCTCCAAAAAGCAACCTGCGCATGAAACGGCGATTTCAGCGGGTAATAATCAAAATGTATGGAGCATTAGGGGTATAATAGATAGATATAGGAATTGATTTGGGTTAGTGGTTCGATTAATACACGGATCCTCGAAAAATACACAAAAAGAGGCGAAAATAGGCGAAATAGGGGTACCGGAGGTGACCGGAGGCACGGCCGCCGGCGGCGACTCGGGCGAGGCGACGGGGGTGTTCGGCCGGCGGTGGCGGGCCGAGCAGCGGCGTGGCAGCGGCGGTCGGGCGAGTGGGGGCGCGAGCGAGCGAGGATCGGGCGAGGGAGCTGAAGGGGCGCGGGTGTTTTGGGGGTTTTGCGTTTCGAAAAATGCGCCCCCCCTCGCCCTTTATATAAAAAAAGTTACGACTCGGCCGAGTGACGTGGTCACTCGGCCGAGCGAGGCCAATGAAAATTTCCTCCCCGCTATCGCTTCGGCCGAGTGGCTTTGCCAGCCTCGGCCGAGTGGAGTAAGTCCATTCGGCCGAGTGACTCAAGCTACTCGGCATGACTCGCCCTAGGAGGGTATCCGTTTCACTCGGCCGAGTGAGTATAGATACTCGACCGAGTAGCAGTTATATTGGAATCAGGAAAATAAACAGAGAGTTGGGTACAGCAGACTTCCCTTGTTCATGAGCGGCTCGGCCGGACGAACTTGTGTACTTGGCTGAGTGGAGTAGTATGCTCGGCCGAGTGAGCCTTGTGTTCTGCTGTTTGTCTTCGTTTTGGCTCTAAACTCCGTCTTTCTTCCTCCAATCGATTTCATCTTCCTCCTAAGCGTCGAGCGCCTTCTCGGGGCGCTCCTCGTCGACTCGTTCATCCTCCTCATGATGGATCTACCTATCTCCTCTCCTGTCAAGAAAAATAGGACCCGTTATCGCAAAATTTTTGGGCGAACGACTCAAAACACTAAAAATTTCTAAAACGAAAATAAAGAAAAAGTAAAAATAAAGCAAAAACCGTCGGGTTGCCTCCCGACAAGCGCTCGTTTAAGGTCGTGAGCTCGACCCCCTATAATTTTCAATCAATGCGGGATGTTTGGTGCATATGAGATGCACCCATCAAACTTTCCGGGGAGAACGCTTGGATTGGGACATTGCGGCGTCGTGTTCTCCCGCGGTGGTCTCTCGTCTCGAATAGTGTTGGTGGGAGGCTCCCCCAAGCTAGCATTTGCTCCGGTCAACGGCTTAACCGGTGATGCCGATTTCCGTACCGTCGGAGCTTTCTTTGGAGACTTTAGTTTCGAGAGCTTGCAGAGCTCTCGAATCCTTGCGACATCAGTGTCGCCTTCATCATCTTCAGCGGAGAGGTCGGGGGAATCATCTCTATTCTCATCGTGGCTCAAATCCGGGCCTTCCTCGAAATCTTCGTCAAAAAGAGCGCCAATCGAGTGAGGGATCGCCTCTTCAATCACCTCATCAAGGAAGTCCATGTAGTCAAGTTCCTCATGATAAGGCATGTGCTTCATGGCCTTAGGAATGTGGAGCTCCACCTCGATGTTTCCGACGTTTAAAGTTAGGGTACCTTCGCGCACGTCCACGATGACTCCGGCGGTGGCTAGGAACGGGCGTCCAAGTATCAATGAAGTGTCTCCCTCCTCCTTAACGTCCATGATCACGAAGTCACATGGCAAGCATATTCCCCCCGGGACTTGTAGCGGTATGTCTTCGGCAATCCCCACCGGCCTTGTTATCCGTCCATCGGCTAATTGAATGCGCATGTCGGTGGGTTTCAACTTTGTCCCGGTGTTTAGCCTTAAGAACATGGAGAGAGGCATGAGGCTCACACTAGCCCCAAGATCAACCAACGCCTTTTGAAGAGGAACGCCGCCCAAAGTGCAAGGAATCCGAAAACTCCCCGGATCTTTAAATTTTGCCGGCTCCTTCTCTCTCTTGGTGAACCAAGAGCCCTCCTCGGCCAGCATGATCTTCTCCTTCCTTTTCCTCCCCGAAATCAAGTCCTTCAAAAATTTAGCATACGTGGGGATCTCGACGATGGCGTCAAGGAAGGGAATGTTAAGGCTAACTCCTCTTAGGTACTCGAGAAATTTTGCTAGCCTTTTATCCATTTTCGCTCTAGCGAGCCTTTGGGGGAATGGGACCGGTGGCATGAAGCGCCTTTCCTCAATCAATTGCTCCGCTCTAGATTTCTCTTTGTCTTGTGGCTCCTTCTCCTTTTCAACTTCAACTATCGGCTCAATTGGCTCCAAGCTTTCCTCCACGGGCTCCTCAATAGGAATCATGGTGGGGGTGGTGTCCTTCCCGCCTCTAGTAGTAACGGCAACTACGGCATTGATGTGGCCCGTGTTGCCCCGTGGGTTTTGCTCCAGTTGCGCCGGAAATCTTTGAGTGTTCCGATTGAGCAACGCCAATTGCTCCGATATTTGAGCCACAACGGTATTAAGGGAGTCTTGCCCCGCCTTCAAGCTAGCATTTACCTTATTTTGCTCGACCATGAACGCCTCCACTCTAGTTTCGAAATCGGATCGTTGTGGAGCTTGTGGAGGGTTTTGATTTTGATTCCTCCACCCTTGGTTGTATCCGGGAGGCCTATATGGTGGAACCTGTTGCTTTGGTTGAAAGTTTTGTTGTGGAGGCCCCCTCGGTGGATAGTATTGTTGTTGGGGTGGTGGTGGTCGAGCTTGTTGAGGTGGTTGTTGTGGCGGGTTCAAAGCTCCTTCGTTGTTGGCGTAAGAGAATCCGGGATGATTTCTTGCGGCCGGATTGGCCCAATATCCTTGGTTCCCCGCAACATATTGTACTTGCTCCAAGGATCCTTCTACTTGCTCTCCTCCCGAGTACATGGCTTGAGATTGGTCTTGCCAATCACACATTTGGTTCGTCGGCGCGGAGGTGGAAGGGGTCCCTTGGGGCTCCGTGATGAACTTCTCCAATCTCTCCACTACCTTGTGGAGAGAATCAAACTTGCTCGTAAGCTCCGCTACGGCCTTTGCCTCGTAGATGCTAGTTGGCTTTAAGGAGGACGTAGAGTGTCCTCGCTCATCGCCCCATTGTTGGTTGTTTGAGGCCATCTCCTCAATTAGGGCCGTAGCTTCCTCGGGAGTCTTTGACAAGATAGCACCATTCGCCGTGGCATCAATAATTTGTTTGGTCCCCGGTTGGAGACCGTTGTAGAAGCTATGAACTAGCTCCCAATCTTCTATACTGTGGTGCGGGCATTGATGCTGCAAATCCTTAAAACGCTCCCAAGCTTCATAAAGCGTCTCCTGTGGTCCTTGCTTGAAGGACATGAGAGCGCTCCGGATCTTCACCGTCTTGGATGGCGGATAGAACTTATCAATAAATGCACTCGCCAACTCGTCCCAAGTGGTGAAGACTCCGTCAGCCTGCGTCCTCAACCAATAGAGTGCCTTGTCCTTAAGCGTGAAGGGGAAGAGACGCAGTCTGATAGCATCGATGGAGACCCCCGGCATCTGGAATGTGGCGCACTTTGACAAGAATAATTGGATGTGGTAGTGGGGGTTCTCATGGGCGTTCCCATGAAATGGGTCTTGTTGCATCAAAACCACCAATCCAGTCTTTAGCTCGAAGTTCTTGTCAGCCGCCAACTGCGGCACGGCAATGGATGAGGTAGTAGAAGAGGTCTTAGGCCGAAGCCTATCGCGAATAGAAATAATCCTTGCCATCCTTGCCGCCAATTCTTCAGGAGTTTCCGGGTTGGTCATACACCTCCCTTCTGGATTTTGTCTCTTTTCCGCTCTAAGTCTCCGCGCGGTACGTTCGATCTCGGGATCAAATAATAAAGCTTCAGGGCCCGCCGTAGATCTCGTGTACAGGCACAGGGGAAACAGAGTTTCAAAGGAATGATTAGTACCGTGGAAGGGTTAGGTAAGAAATAAGAAATAAAAATAATGATAATAATAATAATAAAAGAATAGCTAGGGTGAGAAAGAATCAAACGCAATCGCCTCCCCGGCAACGGCGCCAAAAACTTGATCGCTCCGGGACGTGACCCAAAAGAACGGTTGTAGTTTTACCGCAAGTGCACGGTGTAGCAGCGAGCGGGATATCGAACACAGGGAGGACGAATGACTGTGCTTGCTCCGATCAACCTGGCTATTTAAGAAGAGAAATTTGCCTTTGGCGATCCTGTCACAATCGTCAGACAAATGTGCGAAATATCAAATCAAATAAAGAACGTCTAGGGAATGGGGAATCCCCGCTACACACCGTACTTCATAAATGTGGTTCATCGGTATCAAATTTGCTAGAATGTGAATTCGGATGAACTAGTTGCAACTGAATGTAGAACCAAGCTCACGCTCTCGCGCTGTTGCCGGTCTATAGCTATCCTAGGGTCGGGTCCAATCTCTTGCAAACCCTACCCTAGGGAAGCTAGCATTAGGATCAACATCATCGTCCAATCGCGCACCGAGCCCAATCTCTTGCAAACTCGGTCCACGATCTAGATTAGGATAGTTCCTACCCGTCCAATCTCTTGCAAACGGGTATCGGTATAGAATTGCAACCGGGAATCCTAGTATCGGTCCAATCTCTTGCAAACCGATACTTCAAAAATCCGACTCCAACCCAATTCGGATTTCTAGGGCTTCCTATCAAATTGGGATCTAATCTCTTGCAAATCCCAATTGATATGAATACCTAGCAATCCGTAGTAAATCGATCCCAATCTAATCTCTAATAGCAATTCTAGCTCAATTTCTACCAATTCATCACAAATATGAAAGTGGGCTTGTAGGGTTCATCCCCACGCCCCAAGACGTGGAGACTACTCACAAATCATAGCAAGATCACAAAAATAATCGTTGAGATAAGCAATAGAATTCATCACAACAATGATATGAACAATAAAAATAGAATTTTTAGGGAAAAGAGATGCAAACCAATGTAGTTCTTCAATTAATCCAACAAAAATCCAAGTTTTGCTCCTTCTCCAATCACAAGAATAAAGCTAAAAAACTAATCTAAAAAGCTGCAAAAAATCTAAGAGAGAGCTCTCCAAACTAGGGTAAAAACAGGGTTTAAGTAGCCCCAAAAATCGTCCAAAAATCGTGACCAAAATACCCCTGCACAGCCTGTTTTCCGCAGTTTTCGCTACAGGCAGCGCATCGCACTCGGCCGAGTGACAAAAGTCGCTCGGCCGAGTGAGAAACCCTGTAATTTTCCAGTAAGTCAGGGCCTTCAGGGGTCTCTACTTCGGGGGCGGCTCGGCCGAGTGAGTTGTCGTCACTCGGCCGATGACTTCACTGCACTCGGGCGGACGGGGTTTACCACTCGGCCGAGTGGGTCTTCTGAAGTTCAGGCAGCCGAAAGACAGTAACTTCGATGTTTTGGAAGGGCTTCGTCTGGGCGCCACTCGGGCGGACATGATGTCTTCACTCGGCCGATGTGGTCTTCGGTGCTCGGCCGAGTGCACATGTAAATTGTGTCTGTTCTGGTCGGCCGAGCAGTGTCTCGCTGGTTGGCCGAGTGGCTCCTCCACTCGGCCGAGTGGGACACAAAAAATGCCCAATCTGCTTATTTTGACCTCCTCGTCGCTCCTGCGACGTCCATTCTTCTTCCACTCCTCTCCAACAGCAAAATACCCCTCGGGGAGGTCGTTGGTGACCGTCTAGAGTAAGCGCATCTCGGGATCACTCCAAATCGCGCCAAATCACCTGAAATGCGACAAAAACAACAAATCGTGAAAAGCATCGCAATATCGTCGATATATCGTGAAAAACATGATTTGGGCGATCTAAATAGCATGCAAATATGCGGAAAAAAGGTGTAAAATAAGGAGTGATCATTGTACTTCAAAAAAAAATTAGAATTCCTTATCTGTATAAAATATTTGAAGATCGATAAAGCGAGTTGAAATAAGTTTGGGTCGAATATTCATAATAAGAGAAAATGTTTTATTGGTTTATATAAAATCATTGTAAACGGAAGTAAAATCATTTACACGAATATTAAGGACGAGGTTTTAGAAATCTTATACGTCGGTAATTTAATATAATGTTGTCAAAAGTTTTTGAAAGTCAAAGAATGAAATCAAGTAACGGAAGAATTTAAACTCATGTTAAATGCTTTCAAAACTTTTAGGCTATGGAAAATTTAAAATAATCAATTGAAACTTCTTTTAGAGAACCAGGGTTTGCCGAAAATGAAAGACTGATTTACACAAGGTTCTTAATATACGAGCACAACAAGTCTGGCACGGATATAAAAATAATTGAAGGTATGTGTGGTGCACGGAAAAATAATAATAATGACTTAGTATAAGAATTATCAAGATCGAATAGCAAATCCTTAAAATCAAATCATGGAGGGTCTAAAGCAGGAAGTGGTTATGAAAATAGTAATTTTGCAAAAGAATCTGAAGTGGAGAAAACGTCGGGCATAAAATCGACTTGCTGGAAGCTGAAATTCCGTGTGTCTTGAAAGTATATTAAAGTAAACACGACGCATCATTCGTATAACACAAATAAGAAGGAAAATTATAAATCGAATTGGGCAAAGCAAAAGTACGATCCAGAATAAAATTAATATATGAAGGGGCAACGCATTTACTTAAGTACGAAAAATATAAGCTGGAAAAAATATTATAAGCTAGAGTTCAAAATTTCCGACAAAAGTTTTTAAAATTTTAAATCAACGAAGGAGGATGAAGTATAAGTACATATACATTAAGATTTGGAACAAGGTTAAACTTCGGAAAGGAGGGAGTCGAAAAATACTTTCAAGAGTTTCAAGGTTCGTAATGGAGAGGTTCGAAAATGGACGACGATCGTCATGAGGCGATCTCGTGAATCGAGGCAAGGAAATTGGTCGGAGATCAAAACATTCATACGCCTAGGATATGAATCAGAAGAGTCTACGGGGAACTCCTACGGTCGACCAACTAAAGATTAAAAACTAAGCGCTAAGACTTCTAAAGGTTAGACGGTAAAGAAATGCGTTCAGCTTGGTCCGAAATCGTTGAACCCAAAAGCGAACGACCGGAGGAAATTCTAGAAGTCTAATATGGTCAGAATTGGGCAAGAACCACTAAGGTAAATCCTACGACGATTAAATCAATTGCTGACAGGGAGTCTAACTAACAATCAGAGGCCTCTAACTAGCAAGCACAGACGTCTAACTAAGTCTTCTTACCACCTAGTGTCGTAAGAAAACGACTAGACTCAGGGCTTATGACTCGGATGTTGCAATTTATTTAATGGACATTCCGTTATTATCGTTGTTTCGTTAATTCGCAATTGCAAGACGGACCTGCATGGGCCACCAACAAAACCTGTCACGCCCCGCTTCCCAAAAATATGGAGGCGAAGCGTGAGGAGGTCCGCTCAGACTTGAAGCTGCAAAGCTGCAAGTCCGATAAGCGTCAATCAAATTTAAGACTGCAGGTCCTTGCAACGCGAACGAAACAAGATAATAATAATGAAATGAGACAAAAGAATAATCTCAAAATATCCATAAATATAAATTCCAACATCGCAGAAAAGCCACCAGGCTGAAAAGAAAAAGAGTTTAAAGGCTCAACCATGGCCAACAAAAGTACATCATACAAACAACGGTGCCACGCACCGACAACTAGCAACAGAAAAAAAGAAGCTCAGCAAAATCACCAAGAAAGGTCTCCGGTGTCCACAAAACTCCTCCTAGGCAAACATGGACTCAGGCTCAGCGTCAGCAAAACGCCACGTACTCAACAACGGTCTCTGGCTCAGGGTCTAACATGTGACACCCAAAAGAGCAAGGGGCACATGTCAGCAAGTCTACAAGAGACTTGCGCAAGGAAACTGAAAGTAGGCAAAAGTAAAGCAACCTAGCAGTTCTAGCATGAATGCGATGACATGGCAGTTAAAGTATAAGTGCAACAGGTAAAGTAAAGTAAAGTACGAGCATGGCATTTAAACATGGCATGGATGACAAGTATTACATGAATCATTCACAAGACAAGTACAAGACAAGAAAAGTAAGCACCTCGTGCACAGAGATTCCGTCTTTTGGCTAGAGGGCTGATCAGGCCACTCCTAAGCTCAAGTGAACGTTTATCCCTACCCCTCCACGTGTATCGAGCCAGGGCCTTACCCCCGAACGGTAATGCTCGCTTCTGGATCACGAGCCATGAAGTGTTTTTAACAAGTATGGAATAGGGGTGCACCTAGCCGGACCAGGAAACTGGGCATTGGCTTTTGACCAACACATGAGGCCCGTTTCCCCGGAAGTAGTATTCAAGGAGTACAAGTATTGTAGCGTGTGCTACGAATGCAACAATCAACTTGGATGACATGTAGAATGCAATGCATGGCAGTTAAAAGTGCGTACAGATAAGGAAAGTAAACGTGACAGTTTAGTATGCATGAACAACAAGTTTAAAGAGTTGGATCTAGCTTCGTTGTCAAGCTAGATCCATTTAGGTGACGGACCTAGTTTCGTTGTCAAACTAGATCAAGTAGGCGTCTAGCCAGCTATCATTTCACTGACTAGTCTCTTTTACGCTGAAAACAAGGAAGTGGCCTAAAAACATGGCCCTACACAAGAGTTGGCAAGTTTCACTTGCCTGCAAGTACGACGTCCGAGCACACCGTCCAATGAGTCCAAAAATCACAATTATCCTACGTGCACAAGTCCACCGGCCTAAAGTCCATATTATTAATCTTGATTAGTGAATTTAAAACATTTAAAACATTTTAAAAACATCAATTTTAGTCTTGATTAGCATGCAATTGGGTTGGGGGTCCTAGGGGTGCAAAGCGTTACCTCATCACGACGCGAAAGCTACACCGGCGTCGGGTAGCGACGCCGGGGGTTGGAATAGAAGAACGCGCTCCAAGTCCTGATTCCAATATAGTTTCCTCGCTGGAAAGTTCAGAGCATCAACCGGAGCAACGGTTCCGGATTCCAAAGCTAGCACGTGCGACGACGGGCTACGACGTGTCGCAACGTCGTGCACGGCGAATCGTCGGAGAGAAAGCACCTAGGTGGGGCCCACAGTAGTCGTATGTACCTTTGGGGGACCCACAATACCTCTGGAGAACTTGGGGGGCCCACGGTGGCAAGTGGTGCGACGGTTGCGGGGTTGCGACGTATGGCCATCGGTCGTACACTAGCCTGACCGAGAGATTGGCTCGGTCAGACGCAGCGCACGGCGCTGTGCAGCGCTGCGGAGCGGTGCAGCAGCGGGTGCGGAGAGCTCCATCAGTCGTAGCGGTCGGTCGTCTCGGTCGGGCGCTTGGGCGGGTCGTTGCAACGTTGCAATGTTGCAACGCGGGGCGATGCGGGTGTGGGCGTCGGTCGGGCACGGAGCGATGCGAGCGAACGGAGCGGCTTGGTTCGGGGCTTGGTGCGGAGTGGGGAAGCGGGCGTGAGCGGGGGCGGCCATCGGTCTGACCGAGAGAATTCCTCGGTCAGACACAGCTGAAGTGGGGCGATGGCCGTGCAAGCGAGCGGAGCAGAGGAGCGGGCATTGGCAGCGGACTGTGCGGTAGTTTTGGGCCCGTTCTCTCGGTCGGTGCGGGGAAAGCTCGTCGCAACGTTGCGACGATTCGTCGCAACGTCAAATTTGGGTTTTGGGAGCGGCTAGGGTTATTTTCTTGCGAAAATAGGTCTTCCTAGGGGTTGTTTATATAGTGTAGATGGGTTGACTTGGTCTAGGGCTAAATCTAATAGGATTAGAAGTTTAAAATAATTTAAAATTTGAAATTCAACTTCTCCAACTCACCCAAGGATTTGACCTGGTCCAAATGAGCTGGAAATTGGCTCAAAAATTCTTTAAAACGTTTAAAACTCAAATAAATTTTATTTGGCCGAAATTAATTTAAAAATAAATTATTAAAAATATTATAAACCTTGTTAAAAATATAAAAGTGGTCAAATAAACTCCAAAAATTATAAAATAAATATTTTGGTGATCGTGATGATGAAAGTGAGCTAACTGAAAAGACGGATCTTAATTTCGACGTCGGACGACGAAACTAAAAATAGAAACGTCTCCCGTCAAAAGTGAGAATCGTCACGTCTCATCGAGTAAGTTTAAATTGTGGAAAAACGACCCGAGAAGTGTCGTTCCAAGATAGTGCCACTATTTAATACTCTCAGAGACGTTCACAACGGCATATCACACAAAAGTGTTCACAATCAAGTAAAGTCTAAAATAAACACGTGCACGACCAAAAGCACGTGCACGAACAACGTACAACGAAAAGTGGTCGTTACAGTAGAGGTTAGAACCCAAGGCAAGGTATACAAAATTATACTGAATTTAAGAGGCATAAATGAAGTAAATGAGATAATGACAACAAGTTTAAACATGCTGATTTAAAATGAAATAGAGTAAAATACTCCTAGCATGTAGTTCTAAGCAGTTTAACAAGTAAGGTGAGTAGTTATGACATGGTAGTTTTAACGAATTAAAGTAAGTGGTCGCGCCCCGGCGTACACGTCCCGAGGCGACGGTTGTAGTTTTACCGCAAGCGCACGGTATAGCGGCGAGCTGGTATCGAACACAGGGAGGACGAATGACCGTGCTTGCTCCTAATCAACCTGGCTATTTAGAGGGATAATTGCCTTGGGCGATCCTGTCACAATCGTCAGACAAAAGTGCGAAATATCAAATCAAATAGAGAACGCCTAGGGAATGGGGAATCCCCACTACTCACCGTATTTCACAAATGTGGTTCGCCGGTATCGAAATCGCTAGGATGAGAGTTTGGATGAACTAGTTGCAACTAAATGTGGAACCAAGCTCACGCTCTCGCGCTGTTGCCGGTCTATAGCTATCCTAGGTTTGGGTCCAATCTCTTGCAAACCCTAGCCTAGGAAAGCTAGCATTAGGATCAACATCATCGTCCAATTGCGCACCGAGCCCAATCTCTTGCAAACTCGGTCCACAATCTAGATTAGGATAGTTCCTACCCGTCTAATCTCTTGCAAACGGGTATCGGCACGGAATTGCAACCGGAGATCCTAGCATCGGTCCAATCTCTTGCAAACCGATACTTCGAAAATCCGACTCCAACCCAATTCGGATTTCTAGGGCTTCCTATCGAATTGGGATCCAATCTCTTGCAAATCCCAATTGATGTGAATACCTAGCTATCCGTAGTAATTCGATCCCAATCTAATCCCTAATAACAATCCTAGCTCAATTTCTACCAATTCAACACAAATACGAAATTGGGCTTGTAGGGTTCATCCCCACGCCCCAAGACGTGGAGACTACTCACTAATCATAGCAATAGCACAATAATTAGCAATGAAATAGACAATGGAATTCATCACAACAATGATATAAACAATAAAAATAGAGTTTTTGGGGAAGAGAAGTGCAAACCAATGTAGATCTTCAATCAACCCAACAAAAATCCAAGTTTTTCTCTTCTCCAATCACAATTAATAAAGCTAAAAAGTAGACTCAAAAAGCTGCAAAAAATCTGAGAGGTGGCTCTTCCAACTAGGGTAAAAACATGGCTTAAATAGCCCTAAAAATCGTCCAAAAATCCTGACCAAAACGCCCCTGCACAGCCTGTTATCCGCAGATTTCGCTACAGGCAGCGCATCGCACTCGGCCGAGTGACAAAATTCGCTCGGCCGAGTGAAAACCCTGTAATTTTCCAGTAAGTCGGGGCTTTCAGGGGTCTTCAGTTCGGAGGTGGCTCGGCCGAGTGAGTTGTCGTCACTCGGCCGATGGCTTTACTTCACTCGGGCGGACGGATTTACCACTCGGCCGAGTGGGTCTTCTGAAGCTCAGGTGGCCGAAAAACAGTAACTTCGATACTTTTGAGGGCCTTCGTCTGGGCGCCACTCGGGCGGACGTGGTATAGTCACTTGGCCGATGTGGTCTCCGTCGCTCGGCCGAGTACACATGGAAAACGTGTCTGAACGGGTCGGCCGAGCGGTGTCTCGCTGGTCGGCCGAGTGGCTCCTCCACTCGGCCGAGTGGGACACAAAAAATGCCCAAACTGCTTAATTTGGCCTCCCCGTCGCTCCTGCGGCGTCCATTCTTCTTCCGCTCCTCTCCAACAGCAAAATACTCCTCGGGGAGGTCGTTGGTGGCCGTCTAGCGTAAGCGTATCTCGAGATCACTCCAAATCGCGCCAAATCACCTGAAATGCGACAAAAACAACAAAACGTGAAAAGCATCGCAATATCGTCGATAAATCGTAAAAGACGTGATTTGGGCGATCTAAATGGCATGCAAACATGCGGAAAAAAGGTGTAAAATAAGGAGTGATCAAAATCCCCCAAGCTTGCCTCTTACTCGTCCTCGAGGAAGATAAGTAAAAGGCGAACCCGGTGGATTCAGAAAACGAAAACGGCAAAAAAAAAGAAAAAAAAAGAAAAACGAAGAAGAATGAAAACGAAATGAAAATAAATAAGAAAGAAGGAAGCGAAGAGGTAGGGCGCTAGATCATTTTCTCAGGACGTGGGTTTCACTTACTCATATAGCATGCACCGAATGTGAAATACATGTCAAAGAATTTTATTTTGATATCATAGTATAATAGTGCAAATAGAAATAGAAAACCCACGAACAATGGTGTAATCATGAAGAACGGAATAATTTTAAGATTAACATCGTCTGAATCATTTAAAGCGGTATACAAATCACAGATCACACACTTTTCAATCAAACGCTTTCTATCTGGAGTATAAGAATATCACACTATAGAATAGAGAGAATAGAAAAGTATGGATTTCATGAAATGAAAGCTAGGCTTAGATTTCTGGATTTCGTAGAGCTAGAAATGATCTCACCGAGTATAGAATATTACTTAGCCTAGGTTGTCGTGCAATGTCAAGTAGTCACTCTCTCACACATCAATGGATCTCCTCCCCCAAGCTTATCTATAAGCGTGGTGGCACAAAAATATTTTCATCCCCATTTATGTATACATATAGCTCCAAAATCAATGAAGAGAAAGAAGAGAGAAAGAAAGTGAGATGGGATCTTTTATTGAGGATTTTTCCTCTTTTCTTTTCTCTCTCTTTTTTTTCTCTCTTTTTTTTTTGGAATAGAATAGGGGATTTGGAGCTAGGAATTAATAGCGGGGGAAATGCCATAAAATAGAATCACTAAGGGGAGATTCACCAAAGATTTTAAAAGTAGAGAAATGATGTTCAAGATTTGTGGAGAAAGAAATATATATAACTCTCAGCTCACTCTATAAGACATGCACGACAACTTCAGCAGGGTAATCTAATCTACTCAGTTTTGATCACAAAAAGCTAACTAATCCCGATATATCATAGCTAACATCATTCAATCATCCTGAAGTGAAGTGTACAATTCATGCATATAGAAGTGATAAAGGAAAAGAAATCAGTACTCCAGATATAGGCATTCAATGCGTGAATCTTGGTGTGTTTTCTGAGATAGCATACATATGAATATTCAGGCTCAGCTAATAATAAAACTTCATCCATTTTCATGTGAAAAAAAAGGTGTGGGTTACCATTTCTAAATGCAAGGCAAGTCATAGCATATGATATCAGATATAAAACCTAAGACATGACAAATATAGCATGCATATAGAATAAGCTGACTCCACGTAGACATCATCACAGAAAATTCATCTCTAGCATGAGATGAAAAAGAAACGAAGTAAAGATAAAAGGAAAAATAGAACTATGCAATGCGGCACACAGGAAAATAAGAAAAACGTGATGCATGGCAAGATAAATGAAAAATAATGAAAAATAAGTGCAAAAGTGAAAAACGGTGTGAAAAACTGAAAATAAAGGTGGCTAAACGAAAAAAGAAAGTGAGGACTCACTCCCCCAAGCTAAACGGCACAGTGTCCTCAATGTGCAAGGTGTGGGACACCGAGAGACAAGAAGTGTGAGGGGCAAGTGAGGATGCATGCATGGAAAAATGAAAATAAAAAGAAAGAGAAAAAAAAAAGAAAGAAATGAAAAAATATGATGCGGACATGATGCATGCACGAACAGGAGTGATATGAAAATAAATACAGTACCAAAAACGCTCCCTCTCTCCCAAAAAGATATATATAGATGCGATCAAAATGAGAATCCCAAGTAGATATGATATGATATGCACATAAAGATATGATCAAAAATATAATCCCAAAAATAGTGAGGGGGAGGGGGGGTGGACAAAAGTGCATCAGGACCCAGCAGAGACGGGCAGCACAACGGCAGGAATGGATAAAGGCATCAAGAGTGCCTAAGAAGGCGGTGCCGCGCCGTCTCCGTCCTGAGGCAGAGGTGGTGGTGGTGGTGGTGTGGGCTGCTGAGCTGGGGTGGAAGCGGAAGCAGGTCTAGTGTGTGTGGAAGTGTGTGTGGGAACCTGCTGGGTGGGGTGGGGTACGCGAGGGAGACGCTCCAGCACCTGTGTAAGGCAGTAGTGGATCTGGGGTATCAGGTCGAAGCGTCCAGCCATCGCAGAGACGGTGGAGGACAGGGTCCTAAGGTCTCCTCTAAGGCCACTCACCGCCAACTCAAGAGCACGTATGCTCTGCAGTGTAGTGTCAGGCGGGGGTGGTGCAGAGGGACGCACCGGTCTAGGCTGCGTAGGGCGAGGCTGGCGTACGCGAGTGGAGTATGTGACGGGCTCAGCGGGGAAGGGGACAAAAGGTGCCGCGCCTGGAAAAGTGGGCCTGGCCTCGGTGCGAGGCCGGGACACCGGCTGGCGAGAAGTGGAGGCGGCGGCAGCAAAGGAAGCGTGCAAAAGAGGCAACGAGGTGGCCAAAGAGGTCTGTGGCACAGAAGTGTGGACAGACGCCACGACACTCTCGGAGAAGACGGCGGCAGTGGAGACAGAGGAATCTCCCGCTGGGGTAGAAGTGTGTGGTCCAAAAGGTGTAGCCCCAGCGGAGATCATGCTAACCATGGTCTCCACGATCGAAACGAACGAGGGCTCTCCGTACTCGACTACGGTCGGCGGGCGCTCGGGGAAGGCAGAAGAAAGAGGCTCGACAGACAAGGGGCCAGTGGCGGAAGTGGGAGTGGTGGTGACAGCCTCGGAAGTGGTGACAGTGGTGGAAGTGGGCTCAGCAAGAGTACTCTCGACACTGGCAGAGGTGAGGACAGAAGTGTCAGGAGCAGCAGAAACGACAGGTGTGGGCTGAGGGGCCACAGGGGCGACAGGGTCGGTAGCAGGCTCGGCAGGGCGTGCAGCAGGGTCTGCGGGGGCAGCCTGGGCAGCGTGGGCCTGCTCGGCCTCCTCGGCCTCGAGCACGTAGGCGGCGGGGATGAGGACATCCATATCTGGGAGCCAGTCAACGTGGGCCGGTGCAATCTGGGTCCGAGCAGGGCTCGGGAGAATCATGTAGTCGGCACCGAAAGGGCCGTGCAACCAGACCCAGTGACGCTCACCATGCGGACGCATCATCTTCATCCGGGCCATAACATCTATCGACAAAGAGGTGGGGCCCGGGACGCGTCGCAAGTCGTCGGGGAAGTCCTCACCGGTCATAAGAGCCAGCAGGGTAATCAGGCCGCCGCAGCATATCGGTGAGCGAGCGCCCACCGATACAATGATGCGGTCTAAGTACCATGCCGCGATATCGATCACGACGGCGGGGACAAGCTCATCTCCATCCCTAGATAGAGCTCTGGGACGGGTCATCGCGTAGAGCATGTAAAGCTCCGGCGTAGACATCGTGCCCGGCTCATATCTGGCCAAAAAGGTAGTCGCCATGAGGCGCTGGGCAATGCGTAGGCAGGGGTGGACTATGGCCGAGGCCTTGGCCCTACTAGGGTCAAAGGCGGCGTGAAGACCTGTAATCCGGGCCCAGAAGGCACCGGCGTCGAAAGAAGGTGGGGGGATATGGGTGGGGCCATAACCGCGATCGGCTCCGGGGACTGCGGGCCAAGAGAAAAACGCTCTCATCATATCGAGAGTGACCTGGCACTCTCGATCCATGAACCGGAATGAGCATCCCTCATCGGTCCGGGCGATCGAACTCAAAACCTCAAGTGTCGGACGGGTAAAAGTATCCGCCGACACCTGCAGAAAATCTCGCCAACCCACGTTGTCGTACAACGTGAGCAGTCCCTCGAGTACCCCCAGGCGTCCAAGGTCAGCGAGGTGTGCAAACCTGGAGGGTACGATCGAGCGCTGAGAGATACGGTCGAAGACGGCGCGGTGTGCGTCGTCTCGGAACGTGATCCCGAGCGGCCCGACCAGTGGAGCCGGTGGTGGTGGCTGTGCAGCGGCGGGGAGTGGCTGTGCGGGCTGTGGGTGCGCTGCAGGCTGTGCGGGGTGTGCGGGGCCTGCAGGCTGTGCTGGGTGGACGGGGTGTGCGGGAGAAGGCGGAGGAGAGTCCTCCACCTCGTGAGCAGGGCCGGCCTCGTCCGATCGCTTCCGCTTGGCGGAAGCTCTCGTCGACCTCGGTCGTGTCCGGGGCGGCATGTCGGCCCTGAACGCGCGCCGAAAAGTGAAATGTGCGGCGTGTGCAAAAAGAATGGAAAGAGTATACCTGAACACGCCGCGAGTGCTAAGTAGTGGAAGCGTGCGAAGTCCGCGCCTCCACGAAGTCCGGAGCAGCCCGTAGAAGCTCCCCTGGCCTCCCCTAAGCTCCAATAAGCAGCCTGCGCGTGAAAAAGCGATATCAGCGAGTAATAATCAAAATGTATGGAGCAATAGGGGTGCAATGGATAGATATAGGAATTGATTTGGGTTAGGGGGGCGTTTAGCACATGGATCCTCAAAAAATACACGAGGAGAGGAGAAAACGGTGAAAATAAGCGAACCGGAGGTGATCGGAGGCGGGGCTGCCGGCGGCGACTCTGGCGGGGTCCGGCGATGGTCGGCCGGCGATGGCAGGCCGAGCGGCGGCGCGCGCAGGCGAGTGGCTGTTGGGCGAGGCGAGATCGGGCGAGGGAAAGCTGAGGGGGCGCGGGCGAGGGAGTGTTTTCGTTTTCGAAAACTGCGCCCCCCCTCGGCTTTATATTAAAAAGTTACGACTCGGCCGAGTGCCTTTACTCACTCGGTCGAGCGAGGCAAATAAAAATTTCTCCCCGATATCGCTTCGGCCGAGTGGCTTTGCCAGGCTTGGCCGAGTGGAGTAAGTCCATTCGGCCGAGTGACTCAAGCTACTCGGCATAACTCGCTCTAGGAGGGTATCCGATTTACTCGGCCGAGTGAATATATATACTCGGCCGAGTGGCAGTTCTTATGAAATGAGAAAAATAGACAGAGAGTTGGGTACAGCAGACTTCCCTCGTTCGTGAGCGGCTCGGCCGGACGAACTTATGGACTCGGCCGAGTGACTAGTATACTCGGCCAAGTGAGCCTTAATTTCTGCTGTTTATCTTCGTTTGGGCTCTAAACTCCGTCTTTCTTCCTCCAGTCGATTTCATGCTCCTCCTAAGCGTCGAACGCCTTCTTTGGGTGCTCCTCGTCGCCTCGTTCATCCTCCTCATGATGGATCTACCTATCTCCTCTCCTGTCAAGAAAAATGGGACCCGTTATCACAAAATTTTTGGCGATCGACTCAAAACACTAAAAATTTCTAAAACAAAAATAAAGAAAAAGTAAAAATAAAGCAAAAACCGTCGGGTTGCCTCCCGACAAGCGCTCGTTTAAGGTCGTGAGCTCGACCCCCTATAATTTTCAATCAATGCGGGATGTTGGGTGCATACGGGATGCACCCGTCAAACTTTCCGGGGAGCGCGCTTGGATTCGAACGTGGCGGCGTAGCATTCTCCCGCGGTGGTCTCCTATCTCGAATAGTGTTGGGGGGAGGCTCCCCCAAGCTAGCATTTGCCCCGGCCAACGGCTTGACCGGCGGTGCCGATTTCCGTGCCGGCGGAGCTTTCTTTGGAGACTTTAATTTCGAGAGCTTGCAGAGCTCTCGAATCCTCGCGACATCAGCGTCGCCTTCATCTTCATCAGCGGAGAAGTCGGGGGAATCGTCTTTAATCTTTTCATCTTGGCCTAAATCCGGGCCTTCATCAAATTCTTCATCAAAAAGGGCACCAATTGAGTGAGGAATCGCCTCCTCTATTACCTCATCGAGGAGGTCCATGTAGTCGAGTTCCTCGTGATAAGGCATATGCTTCATAGCCTTAGGAATGTGGAGCTCCACCTCAATGTTTCCGACGTTTAAGGTTAAGGTACCTTCGCGCACGTCGACGATGACTCCGGCGGTGGCGAGGAATGGGCGTCCAAGTATCAATGAGGTGTCTCCTTCCTCCTTAATGTCCATGATGACGAAGTCACATGGCAAGCATATTCCACCCGGTACTTGAAGTGGGATGTCTTCGGCGATCCCCACCGGCCTTGTTATCCGTCCATCGGCTAATTGAATGCGCATGTCGGTGGGTTTCAACTTCGTCCCGGTGTTAAGCTTTAAGAACATGGAGAGAGGCATGAGACTCACACTAGCCCCAAGATCTACCAACGCCTTTTGAAGAGGCACGCCACCCAAAGTGCAAGGAATCCGAAAACTCCCCGGATCTTTAAATTTTGCCGGCTCCTTTTCTCTCTTGGTGAACCAAGAGCCCTCCTCGGCTAGCATGATCTTCTCCTTCCTCTTTCTCCCCGAAATAAAATCCTTCAGGAATTTGGCATATGTGGGGATCTCGATGATGGCGTCAAGGAAGGGAATATTTAGGCTAACTCCTCTTAGATACTCGAGGAATTTCGCTAGCCTTTTCTCCATTTTCGCTTTCGCTAGTCTTTGGGGGAATGGGACCGGTGGCATGAAGCGCCTCTCCTCAATTAATAGCTCCGCCCTAGATTTCTCCTTGTCTTGTGGCTCCTTCTCCTTTTCAATCTCAATTACCGGCTCAACCGGCTCCAAACTTTCCTCCACGGCCTCCTCAATAGGAATCATGGTGGGGGTGGTGTCCTTCCCGCCTCTAGTTGTGACGGCAACTACGGCGTTGATGTGGCCCGTGTTGCCCCGTGGGTTTTGCTCCGGTTGCGCCGGCAATCTTTGAGTGTTCCGGTTGAGCAACGCTAATTGCTCCGAAATTTGAGCCACTACGGTATTGAGAGAATCTTGCCCCGCCTTCAAAGTAGCATTCACCTTATTTTGCTCGACCATGAACGCCTCCACTCTAGTTTCGAAATCGGATCGTTGTGGAGCTTGTGGAGGGTTTTGGTTTTGATTCCTCCACCCTTGGTTGTATCCGGGAGGCCTATAAGGTGGGACTTGTTGCTTTGGTTGGAAGTTTTGTTGTGTAGGTCCCCTCGGCGGATAGTATTGTTGTTGGGGTGGTGGTGGTCGAGCTTGATTAGGCGGTTGTTGTGGCGGGTTCAAAGCTCCTTCATTGTTGGCGTAGGAGAATCCCGGGTGATTTCTTGCGGCCGGATTGGACCAATAACCTTGGTTCCCCGCAACATATTGCACTTGCTCCAAGGATCCTTCTCCTTGCTCTCCTCCCGAATACATGGCTTGAGATTGGTCTTGCCAATCACTCATTTGGCTTGCCGGCGCGGAGGTGGAAGGGCTTCCTTGGGGCTCCGTGATGAATTTCTCCAATCTCTCCACCACCTTGTGGAGAGAATCAAATTTGCTCGTAAGCTCCGCTACGGCCTTTGCCTCGTAGATGCTAGTCGGCTTTAAGGAGGACGTAGAGTGTCCTCGCTCATCGCCCCATTGTTGGTTATTAGAGGCCATCTCCTCAATTAGGGCCGTAGCTTCCTCGGGAGTCTTTGACAAGATTGCACCATTCGCCGCGGCATCAATAATTTGTTTGGTCCCCGGTTGGAGACCGTTGTAGAAGCTATGCACTAACTCCCAATCTTCTATACTGTGGTGCGGGCACTGGTGCTGCAAATCCTTAAATCGCTCCCAAGCTTCATAGAGCGTCTCATGTGGTCCTTGCTTGAAGGACATGAGAGCGCTCCGGATCTTCACCGTCTTGGATGGTGGATAGAATTTATCAATGAATGCATCCGCCAACCCGTCCCAAGAGGTCAAAACTCCGTCAGCTTGCGTCCTCAGCCAATAGAGTGCTTTGTCCTTTAGCGTGAAGGGGAAGAGGCGCAGTCTGATGGCATCGATCGGGACCCCCGGCATTTGGAAAGTGGCGCACTTCGACAAGAATGATTGGATGTGGTAGTGGGGGTTCTCGTGAGCGTTCCCATGAAATGGGTCTTGTTGCATCAAAACCACCAATCCCGTCTTTAGCTCGAAGTTCTTGTCGGCCGCCAACTCCGGCACGGCGATGGATGACGTAGTAGAAGAGGTTTTAGGCCGAAGCCTATCGCGAATAGAAATTATTCTCGCCATTCTCTCCGCCAATTATTCGGGAGTTTCCCGGTTGGTCATAAACCGCCCTTCCGGATATTGTCTCCTTTCCGCTCTGAGTCTCCGCGCGGTACGTTCGATCTCGGGATCGAATAATAAGGCTTCGGGGTCCGCCGTAGATCTCGTGTACATGCACAGGGAAAACAGAGTTTCAAAGAGATGATTAGTACCGTGGAAGGGTTAGGTAAGAATAGCAAAGGAAATAATAATGGTAAAAGAAATAAAATAAAAAGAAAATAAAAGAAAGAAATAGCTAAGGTGAAAAAGAATCAAACGCAATCGCCTCCCCGGCAACGGCGCCAAAAACTTGGTCGCGCCCCGGCGTACACGTCCCGAGGCGACGGTTGTAGTTTTACCGCAAGCGCACGGTATAGCGGCGAGCGGGTATCGAACACAGGGAGGACGAATGACCGTGCTTGCTCCTAATCAACCTGGCTATTTAGAGGGATAATTGCCTTGGGCGATCCTGTCACAATCGTCAGACAAAAGTGCGAAATATCAAATCAAATAGAGAACGCCTAGGGAATGGGGAATCCCCACTACTCACCGTATTTCACAAATGTGGTTCGCCGGTATCGAAATCGCTAGGATGAGAATTTGGATGAACTAGTTGCAACTAAATGTGGAACCAAGCTCACGCTCTCGCGCTGTTGCCGGTCTATAGCTATCCTAGGTTTGGGTCCAATCTCTTGCAAACCCTAGCCTAGGAAAGCTAGCATTAGGATCAACATCATCGTCCAATTGCGCACCGAGCCCAATCTCTTGCAAACTCGGTCCACAATCTAGATTAGGATAGTTCCTACCCGTCCAATCTCTTGCAAACAGGTATCGGCACGGAATTGCAACCTGAGATCCTAGCATCGGTCCAATCTCTTGCAAACCGATACTTCGAAAATCCGACTCCAACCCAATTCGGATTTCTAGGGCTTCCTATCGAATTGGGATCCAATCTCTTGCAAATCCCAATTGATGTGAATACCTAGCTATCCGTAGTAATTCGATCCCAATCTAATCCCTAATAACAATCCTAGCTCAATTTCTACCAATTCAACACAAATACGAAATTGGGCTTGTAGGGTTCATCCCCACGCCCCAAGACGTGGAGACTACTCACTAATCATAGCAATAGCACAATAATTAGCAATGAAATAGACAATGGAATTCATCACAACAATGATATAAACAATAAAAATAGAGTTTTTGGGGAAGAGAAGTGCAAACCAATGTAGATCTTCAATCAACCCAACAAAAATCCAAGTTTTTCTCTTCTCCAATCACAATTAATAAAGCTAAAAAGTAGACTCAAAAAGCTGCAAAAAATGTGAGAGGTGGCTCTTCCAACTAGGGTAAAAACATGGCTTAAATAGCCCCAAAAATCGTCCAAAAATCCTGACCAAAACGCCCCTGCACAGCCTGTTATCCGCAGATTTCGCTACAGGCAGCGCATCGCACTCGGCCGAGTGACAAAATTCGCTCGGCCGAGTGAAAACCCTGTAATTTTCCAGTAAGTCGGGGCTTTCAGGGGTCTTCAGTTCGGAGGTGGCTCGGCCGAGTGAGTTGTCGTCACTCGGCCGATGGCTTTACTTCACTCGGGCGGACGGATTTACCACTCGGCCGAGTGGGTCTTCTGAAGCTCAGGTGGCCAAAAAACAGTAACTTCGATACTTTTGAGGGCCTTCGTCTGGGCGCCACTCGGGCGGACGTGGTATAGTCACTCGGCCGATGTGGTCTCCGTCGCTCGGCCGAGTACACATGGAAAACGTGTCTGAACGGGTCGGCCGAGCGGTGTCTCGCTGGTCGGCCGAGTGGCTCCTCCACTCGGCCGAGTGGGACACAAAAAATGCCCAAACTGCTTAATTTGGCCTCCCCGTCGCTCCTGCGGCGTCCATTCTTCTTCCGCTCCTCTCCAACAGCAAAATACTCCTCGGGGAGGTCGTTGGTGGCCGTCTAGCGTAAGCGTATCTCGAGATCACTCCAAATCGCGCCAAATCACCTGAAATGCGACAAAAACAACAAAACGTGAAAAGCATCGCAATATCGTCGATAAATCGTAAAAGACGTGATTTGGGCGATCTAAATGGCATGCAAACATGCGGAAAAAAGGTGTAAAATAAGGAGTGATCAGTAAGCACTATAAACATGTCAATCTTAATGTGCGAGCAAGTGTCAACGATTGTTACAATTATAATGCAATGCTTTCTATCATGCATAGGGTTCTCGCCTTTAGGTCATGATGAGTGGGTCGTTCTTCACACGGGGGCTTACCGTGTTTGGCGATAACCCACAGCATACGGGTGGTGCCCTTGAGGAGAGTACCCCCTCATACGCCTAGTAGCCGCTCAACCCTAACCCCACCCAAATATGTGCTGGAACACGGGCCAGCCTAGTTATATCATAAGCACGAATTTGTCAACTCAATGACATCACGAAAGTCACGATTTGTGCTGGAACACGAGCCAGCCTAGTTATATTACAAGCACGAATTTGTCAACTCATATGACATCACAAAAGTCACGATTTCACCTTTGAGGCGCACGATTTCACGATGTCACACATTTGATAATCATTCTAAGACATGAAGAAATTAAATAATATGACCATTTATCTTTACACAACAATTTACATGGTTACAAGAGTATCGAGCAATATTTACAACAATTTAACAAAAGTACTGAGTATAAGAATTTAACGAATACGACATGGAAACTGATTTTTCTTTGCTAATGTTCTAAAACAAGGTATATCAAATTATATGCCGTTGGATCACATTTTTAGTCACGGTTGTCATGGAAGTGATTTCATGCGTCATTTCACGTGCATGTTTTGAGTTATACAGCTTTACATGCAAAAGGCTAAATAAGAATTTACCTTCAAAAATTCATTATAAATTGCATACTTGCGTGATTTCGGCGATTTTGGTGCCGTTGGGTCCGTTTTGATGGGTACTATGTAACGGTATGCCCGGTTCTCTGTTTTGATCAAACATATCACCAAATTAGATTTATTGCGAGATAATCAAAATACCGATCTAATCCTTAAATTGGGTTTGTCTAATTTTATTGGGCTCTCTGGCTAGGGTGATGTCTATATTGTGTTACATTAACTGATACACCTTATTTTATTCTGGTATTGTTATCCCAACATTATTCTATAATTATTACATGCTGAAATTAGTAACACTAACAAATTAACATCTAAATTTAATACTAACAACCTCCTAACCAATACTAACCTAATACCAGCTAATTACAAAGTTAATATAAGGTTAGGATGACATCTAACAATATCACCCACTCCTACATACTTTAATGCCCCTTCTAACTCTCTCTCTCCTCTTATTTTCTCTTTCTTTATTCTTATAACATGCTGTCACCCCCTCCTACTTTCATTCTTTGATAGGGCTCTTACTTTCTTTTTCTTTACTGTCACTCCCTCTCCCATTTCGTTCTTCATCCTTTTTCTCTTTTTTTGTTCTCAAAAGCTTGCAGGTCAGCAACTTGCGCAAGCAAACGAGAGGGCCTCACCTACGCGATGGGAGCGGTTCTTCGGCACGCCGGGGCGGCGGTCGGTGACCAGGGCGGCAGCGCGCACTCCCCGGTGAATGGCAGCACGCACGCGCAGGCGGGGAAGGCTGGCGGCTGCTCTTGGAGGTCGGTGGCACGCGCGACAGTGCCCAGGCGATGGAGTTTTGGGAAGAGGAAGAAGGAGGGGAGATCAGATCTGAAGTTTGTGTTTCAGATTGGAGTTTGGTTGGTTTCCCTCTTTTGATTACTGATTTCAAAATCAGTTTGGGTTAGAATTTGGTGATGATTTTAGGAAGAGTTTAGGGATTTATGGGTTGATTTGTCCCCGGCTTGGGGCTAATTTTGTGTTGATGTAATGCTGAGATTTGGGTTTGGATTTTTGTTATTTGGTTGAATGGTTTGATTTGGGCTGAAATTGGCTCTGGCTTGTGAATTTAGTTTGAAATGAAACTGTTGGGGATTGGGTTTGATTTGGTTTCTGGTTTGATTTGATTGTGATTTGTTTTGGGAAATAGGTTTTGCAGAAATTTGATGGAGGATTTGCAACGGATTGTTGCAGTAATGAAGACGGTGATACGGGTTTGCAGATGGTTTTGCAGGTTTATAGAGAGAAGATGTTGGCATGAGAAAATGAGCAGGGAGATGGAGGAATTTCCGTCGTTGCCTCTGCTTGTTGTTGTTGTCTTAAGCAATGAAATGAGGGGGTAGCTTAATGAGAGGAGCTGGAGGTGGGGATGTGAATGAAGAAGGTTGTTGACAATTAATAACCGTATGGGTCGTTGGGAGGTGTCTGCCGACACTAGTTTAATTAGTTAGGGTAATTATGGTAGGTAAAAAAGTAATTAGTGGAAATGGTTAGTGAATAGTAAAGCTACTTAGCAAAACTAATTAGTAAATGTAATTAGTAAAAATATTTGGTAGAAAGGTAAACGTAATTAAGGAAGAGTAATTTATTTAAACATTATAATACCGATTTTCACAACTTACACCGAAAATTACGGAAATACCATGGGTTCACATCTTCTCAAGTACGAATACAAAATCCATTTTAAGATTGGACTACGAAAAATAGTAAGAAAATCATTTAGTCATTATTGGAATCGTTTGAATTAATCTTCATTACGGAAAAACGTGCACAAAGAAAACTGGCCGTTACACATATGAAATGCTCTTGATTGTAGATATAGTTTAAAATTGAATGATTAACAAATTAGTTTAAAATTACAGGAAGAATCAATTAGCTTGTTCTGAATCCATGATATTAACCAACAAAAGATTGTTAAAAAATCCATTCCTCGTATTAGAAACAGAAAACTCCCATTTAAAGCATGCTTTGTTAGCTTGCCGCCAAAAGAAATCAGAGTCCATGTCATACATATTGCAAGTTCTGTTGTTCTTATTTATCTTTTCAATTTAAAAACCTTCAAATTATTTACCAGTTTGATGAGCAAAATGAGCAGGTTGCAATGGAGCAAATTCTTAGGGTTGTCTTCTTGGATATCCAGCGTCATTGTCCTGTAAGCCCAAATTTATCCATTTTGCATTCATGAAATGCTTTTGGAAAATGAAACCTATTTCTAAATATACTTTTTCAAATTAATGTTGAAGCAAATAGAGAAAGTGAAGCTCCAACTTGCTGAAGCTGAAGCAGCACTTGAAACACACGAGAAGCCTCCTGAGGATTCTGGTCCCAAGATCGTTGGTGAAGATCTTGTCATTGATGAATGAGTAAATTCTGTTTCCTAAACTTCTATGAGCTAATTAATCCTTTATTTTTTTACCTTGATGCTTGACTGTGCCGCTACATTTTTCTTTTTTCCTACAAACAGAAAGAACTGATGGAAAGATACCTTGCTCGGTAGCAAGTTGAAGGAGTCGATTCTGAGTAAATTTTGCTTTGCTATTGTTGTAAGCCTATCTTTTGCTTTAATGAAATCAGTGTCTACAATTGTCTATCCTTATTTATTTGTTGGATTTCCAGGGGAGTTCTCTACATGTTATCTACAAACAATAAAGTTGTCCTAATGACACTAACCTGATAAATAACCTATGGAGATTGTGGTGCTGAAATTAGGCATATGTTCTGCATGTAGATAATGAGATTTTATTAGTTAATAAATACGTTTCTTGATCATATTTCTCCCAACAGTTAATAAATTGTTGAGAGAGATTGGAAGAAGAGACAAATAATCTCACATTAGGAGTAGCCATGGCTCTCAATATATTGATTGGAATATGTTTTTGGGAGTCCAAGGGACTCCCCACTAAGCTAGTGGGGAGTAATGGTGAGATGATGAGGGGAGGGAGGCCAAAGGCCTCCCTCAACTCACAACACTCCCCCCTCATCTCTCCATTACCTTGAGTTAAGCATATGAATACTTCAGGATTCAGTATGCTAATGGGGTGGATCCTTTTGGATCCAGAGCCACTGTGGTTGTCTCGTTAAAATCTTAGCTGTAGAAAACCCAGTGGGAAAAACCAGCAGCTTAAGAGAAAAGAGTACAACTATCGAGGGACTCCCTCCGATCTGTACAAGCTTCAGGCTTGCAGATTTCCTATGTATCTATACAATTATCTCTTATTCGACTATACATCCATCATGTTCGGAAAGTAAATACAATCATCACTCATCTATACAAGTTTCACTCATCTAGCGGCTATTGGAAAGCAGTGGCACTCTGGAGTGGAATGCTCTTCGAAGTTGGTAGATGACTCCACTAAAGTATTCTTCGAATCAGTCTTCAATGTGTCTGCAAGGTACTGCTGAACCTGGCTGAGCGTTTTCAATACTTGTTTCTTGGATGATGAGCTTCTCAGAAGATGTAGACTTTGGAGGATGATGTGTAGATATTAAGGAGGTGGCCCGCCTTTTGTGTTTTAGTCATCGCGATGATCTTTAAAGCTGCATATGCGATATATATTCCTTGACCCTTGAAAGTTGCGCAGAAGCAGCTTATCCTTGGTCTAGTGGTGTTCTCCAGGACAACATTGTATCTGGTTAACAAGTTTACTGCAGACGTTCTATCAAAGACACGTGCAGTTGGCCAGATAAAGAAGTGTTATAAGTACACTAGAGTTAGGCTCTTTGGGACCTAAGATGTCCTCCCCCTCTTCCAGCGACTGGAAGGTATCATAAATAAGCATCCATTTTTAATAGGTTGCAAATGGACATCATTCTACATAAACTCCAGGTGTATGAAGGATATTAAGGGGGTTCCACCACGAAGGTGTTAAATATGTAAGCCGAAACAATACCTTGTTATACCTAGGTTTTTCATTTTCAAGGTATGCTTAAAGCTATCTGATATCTCAATGGTCTCTGTAGGAGATCCTATTTGCTTTAAGTCGATCACATGTACGGTGAATATCACAAATCCTGTCAACGATCTTTCGAAAAAGATATATGGGCAGAATATTGCTTAAGATCAACTAATGATCTTTGTAGCCTTTATGGAGAAGATGTTTCTTCATCTCTCTTTCATCTCTGGGGGTAGAGTATACCCTTCTGGGAGTTTTATATAGATCTCTATATCTATATTGCCTTATATATATGCAGTCACAACGTCCATGAGCTACATTTATTGGCTTTTTCAGAGAAGTTTAGGCTTAGTAGGAAAATGATCACATTTCCTTCATTTCAATTTTTTTTATGAAATCCAACTTATATTCCACAAGTTTTACACATTCAGGTGTATGGACTACTGGTCCCAAGACTTTGCTTTTCAAGAGTGAGTCCAGCTCTACTCTTATTGCCTCGTACCACTTTGGCCAATCTATGCGTTCATGCTATAGATAAGTGGGTTGACGTCATCGTCGTATTCTGTAACGACTGGTTTTTCTATGTTAGTGTTATCGATAATATATATATATATATATATATATATATATATATATATATATATATATATATATATATGTTTGGTGGATTTTCTCCGTATGCGTGATTTCCCATCTCCGTCGCTTTCGTTTTCGATCGTTTCGTTGTGATTTTCTAGTCTCTTCCTTATATCGTTGATCTTGGAGTAAGTCACTCATGACGAGCTTCTTATCGCTCATATCTTAGAGTATAAATCGATCCTAGAAGCCGTAGAAATCTTCCCGGGGCTTTGCGCTCCGATTCGACACTTTTCGTGCACGTTAGTTGGTTCAAGAAGGAGAACCAACCGACTAGATTGAGATCTAGTCGGTCGACAATCCTTCATGGACCGACTAGTGGGCTTTGATTATTATTCAGGAGTTATTGTTTATCGTTAGTCGGTCTAAGAACAACCACCGACCGACTAGATGTGAAACTAGTCGGTCAGAACTTGTTCTTTAACCGACTAGTTCCTTTGATTAATTTCCCCTAAGTTACTGTTTATCTTTAGTCGGTCTGAGAAAATCTTTCAACCGACTAGATTGTAAACTAGTCGATCAGCCATTGTTCTTCAACTGACTAGTTCATTGATCATCTTCCCAGCCGAGTTACTGTTTACTCTTAGTCGGTCAATGAACACTCACCAACCGACTAGTTCTCAAACTAGTCGGTTGACAAGCCTTCACAAACCGACTAACTCATAGTCAAGTTTTCCTGAGCGAGCTACTGTTTACTCTTAGTCGGTCTGCGTTGATCAACCGACCGACTAGTTCCCAAGCTAGTCGGTCACCAATCCTTCTTTGACCGACTAATCAGCCCAGGAAACCCTAGTTTTGCCCTAGCCGTCACACTTTTCTATAAATACGCCCCAAACGTTTTCTTCTTCTTCCTCATCACCTCAAACCCTAATTTCTCCCCCACTGAGCCCCCTTCTTTCCCAAACCATTGATCCTTCATCCCAAGCTCATCCATCATCATCCAAACCCTCATTTCACATATCCTACCTCTCCTCAACCTCAAACCCTCATCAAATCCCCAAAAGCCTCATCCAAACCCATTTCTCCAGATTTTCCCCATTTCCAGATCTAAGCCGGATCATTCTTCCGTCGCCGTAGTTCTCGGCGTCGTTCCTCCGCTTCTTCACGGGTAGTATTCTTCCTTTAATAATCTCATAACCCACACTTGATATTTGTGAAACCCTAATAAAATGGATCATTAGAAATCGTAGGGTTCGATTGTGAATACGGATTAGTTACCATTCTAATGTTGTTTTTCCATGACAGTGATCCATTCCAGTAGATAACAAATTTGTGTGATGTGCCTTTGTTGATCGTTCTCCTCGGTGCCAGGCAAGTGAAACTTGCATCTCTTGATTTGGGCCATGTCTTAGGCCATTTCACTTGCTTTAGCGTAAAAGAGACTAGACGGTGAAAGGATATCCGTCTAGACACCATTGACCTAGCTTGACAACGAAGCTTGGTCTGTCACTCTCATCATGCTTGTATGTCACGTTTAATTACAAATAACGGTACGCGTATTATCTGTGCATGTCATCCATGCATCTTTAAACTGTCATGTTTAATTACAAATAACGGTACGCGTATTATCTGTGCATGTCATCCATGCATCTTTAAACTGTCATGTTTAATTACAATTAACTGTATGCGAATATTGTTCATGTCATTGCATTTTGCCTGTCATGTCTAATTTCAATAAACGGTATGCGAATATTGTTCATGTCATTGCATTTTGCCTGTCACGTTTAATTTCACTTAACGGTACGCGAATATTGTTCATGTCATTGAATTTGGCTGTCACGTTTAATTTCACTTAACGGTACGCGAATATTGTTCATGTCATTGCATTTTGCCTGTCACGTTTAAATACAATTAATGGTACATGAATATCTGTTCATGTCATTGCATACATTGATTGTTTATCGTGAATGTGTAGCTCACGCTACAAAACAAAATACATTTCCTGGCTCGTGACCGGAAGCGAGCATAGTAAGTTGCTAACCCCAACGCTCGATATGGAGGCTAGGTGCACCTCTATGCGAAACAAAATACATTTCCTGGCTCGTGACCAGAAGATTACACAGCCTGCAGGCAATAGGGCACTCGCTGAGTGATCCCTTGTACTTGACTTGATTACACAGCCTGCGGGCAATAGGGCACTCGCTGAGTGATCCCTTGTACTTGTACTTGACTTGACGTGTTTACTTGTACGTGACAAACAGTGATAACAGTGATAATCGTGATTCGTGAATAGTGATTGGTAGCTTTTGCTACATCGTGAGTGATTGGCTTCCCTACCTTTAAAACTGTCGCATTATACTTAAATGCCATGTCATTGCATCTTATTATAACTGCTAGGTTGCTAGTTCACTTTCAGTTTCCTTGCACAAGTCTTTCCAGACTTGCTGACATGTGCCCCTCTCTCTTTTGGGTGTCACATGTTAGACCCAGAGCCAGAGCTTTGTTGCAGGGGATATGGTGTCGCTGATGCTGATGTTTACTGTGGTGGTGAGTGGACACCAGGGGCCTGTCTTGAAGACCGATCGTGTTCACTTCTTTGTTTAGGTTTGTTGTTAGTTGTTGGTGCGTGGTACCTTTGTATGTATGTTATACCTTGTTGGCCATGTTTGGGCCTTAGACTCTTTTTCCTTTAGCCTGGTGGCTTTTCTGCGATATTGTAATTTGTTTATGGACATTTGGAGATTCAATAAAATGTCGACTCATTTCCTTATTATCATTGTTGTTTCGTTTCTCTTTGCAAGGACTTGCCATAATAAGTGTTTTTATATGCTTATCAGACTTGGAGCTTCGCAGCTTCAAGTTTGTGCGGACCTTCTCACGCTTCGCCTCCACATTTTTGGGAAGCGGCGCGTGACTGGTTTTGTTGGTGGCCCATGTAGGTCCATTTGCAAATGCGAACTATCGGAACAACGATAATAATTATAGAATGTCCATTAAATAAATTAGAACATCCAAGTTATAAGCCCGGAGTCTAGGTTTTTAGCGTTCCTATGTCTCAGGTGGCTGGTAGGCGTGTTAGAGCATCTGTCCCAGCTTGGTAGGAAATCCATTAGGTCAGGACTATAGTGAGACTTAGTTAGAAGTTTTTGCTTGCTAGTTAGAGGCCCCTAATTGTTGTTAAACTCCATGTTAGTGATTGTTATGATAGTCTTAAGAGTTACCTTAGTGGTTCCTGTCTAGCTCTGACCATGATAGACTCCTAGGATTTCTTTAGCCGTTCGCTTGGGTTCATCGATTTCGGGCCCAACAGAACATGATCTTGACTCTCTTAGAACCTTCCTGAGATCTATATATTCTAACCCATTAGAAGCTTTAGTGTTAAGGTACCCTTGGCCTTTAGTTAACCCGATGATTAGAACCCCCCCTGATTCAATCTTTCCTGGTCACTACACTTTGGTGTTACTGATCGTAGATCTTCATCAAGGTTTTCTTGCATCATGATTTTGGCGCATTCAATTCACATAAACCACTTCCCTTGTCCTCAATTCACGTGACTACCTCATTACAATTATCCTTGATCTTTCAAATGTTTTCCGTTGCAAATCTTGATTCTTCCAAAGTTATTTTCGAATGCTTTCCTTATTTGAAGTTTCACTCAATTTAAAATTTGTTCTAAACTTCTTTAAATATGTCTCCCTAAATTTCGATGGAGTTAAAAGTCGTTCTTGAATTTTGAAGACTTTTGGTCGTAATTTTAAAATTACTATCTTGTACTATTTTTTCTAACAATGTATCTTTCGCATTTCGATTTTTAAACTTTATTACTATCCTGATGGTTCGATATACCGTCCTTTTTCCTAACTACAAAAATTTATTTTAACCACTTATCTTACATACCTTTAGGGGTATTTTTCCAAACTGAATGGACTTCAACTAATTTTTGTATATATCAATTATAGGTTCGTCGTACTCGTACTTCAAAAGTTTTTATACCAACACGTTCTTTTGGCGAATCCTTATTTCCCTAAAAGTATCTTCGATCTTCTTCTTTCGTTAAGTTTAAATTTGTTCGAAACACTTTTGATATATGTAAGGTTTCATGCTCCTTCGCCGACTTAAATTATTTATGTTTTTAAATATCGAAACTTGTGTTGAGATTTTTAGATTAGAAGTTTATAATATTTTCAGCATATACTTTCGTATCGATATAAATGTCTTGTCCCTTTTCATATACCAATTTCATTCTGAACCGTATTTCTATTTTCCTAACTCGATTCATAATTTCTTTTCTTACTTGTGCCATTAAAATTTTATTCGAAAACACCTTGTGCTTACTCTTAATAAACTTTTCAAGTCCCTTTGGACTTCGGCTTTTAGCAAGTCGATTTTATGCTCAACATTTTCCATATTTCAGATTTTTGTATTAAAAAAAATTATTACTATTTCGAAATCATTCTTGACTTAGACCCTTCATAAAATGGTTTAAAAGTTTTAATACTAACTTGATGAGTTTAAATATCCTTTTCTCTTTCCATACTACTAAGATATTATCTTTCCATTCACCATACACACTTTTAAGATAATTTCTAAAATATGACTTCAATTATTTTTATATATCGGTACCACGTTCGTTTTGTTCGTACATTAAGATCTTGTATAAATCAATTTTTGTTGGCAAATCCGGATTTCTCTAAAAGTATTTTCGATATGGGTTATTTGGGATTTCTCTTCAGTTTTAAGATTTGGAAAAACCTTTAGCATGCCCTTAAATTCTCCACACTATACTTGATCTGATTTCAATCTTCGAATCTCAAAACTTTTCCAAAATTTTTAGATTGCTGCCGCATAACATTTCTGACCTATGTTTTAATGTTCGAGTAAATGATTTCCTTTTTCCTCATGATGATTTTATATAAGCCAATAAACCACTTTTCCTCTTATTACGTATATTCTTCTCAAACTCGTTTTCAAACAACTTGTTTATCGACCTCTAAATAATTTTATACAAACGAGGACTCCGACCTTTTGAAGTACAACGGTCTTTGAATTCACGTATTTTAACTTATGTTGTTTACACTACCTTCTTTACGTATTCCTTAAGGGTATCATTGCATCATCTTTCCACCTAAACATTCACAGTCTTACCCTGATTCCCCTAACCAAATTTGGCTCCTTATCTTCGTCCTAGCTGAACCCATGTTTTTCGATTTTTCTATTCGTCATGATCTAGGTTCGGTTCTTTCCTATTGTCTAGCCCATAGAGCTTGTCGTTGACTGTGTCAACCTTGTTATAGTTTGGTGGGCCCATTAGTTAAGTGGTTATGTCGTCGTAGTGTTGATTTCGTGGTGTGTATATAGTGGTAGGGGTGTTGGCATTTGTATGTTGTGTGTAGGTAATTTTCTACTTGAGTATGATGTGATATACGTATGATAACAGAATGATAATTTTGATTGGTACTACTTGTTTTATGAGATGTCGTATGCGTGTATATCAGGAGGTATACCCGACTATTGCATCTCTTAAACTTGTATGTAGTTGATGTGTTGATATGGTAATTATAAATGGATGGACATGGTGTGAAAATATGTGATACGTGGATGTGTATGCCTTGGAGTGGTATTGGTATGTGTATGGATACTGTGTTACGCATATAAATGTCCTGCTATGATTTGAGTCTCACTCAAGCTTGAGTGGGTATACTCTATGTACTTTGGTATAATTGTATGTGGTGGTGAATAGTGATGGATGATGTAGGTATGGTGTTTGAGTTGTTTGTGCTTGGTTATGTTACGCACACGATTGTGGGTGGCTATACCAATATATAGTTATAGGACTATATGTGAGGTGAAAATATGGTGAAATATTTGCATGCATTTGAATGACTAAATAAATGCGAAATTATTTTCAAATAAGAGAGGCTTGGTTATTATCTTATAGTAAGTAATAAGTGTTTATTGTTGTATAAATATATTGACTATATATATGTGATTGAAATACGTGTATGAAATTGATTGACTATAATAAGTATGAGTGTACTATGTGCGTGAAAATATGTGTGTAGTGGTAGTAATATTTGATTTCTAGTGCATATATATATAATCACTCGAAATGAAAGTACTTGGTTGAATTTATGATGTGATATTGATTGAGGGTAGTTACGAAAGCGACTAGATATGTTAGAAAGTCCGAGGACGGACTTTATTCTAAGGTGGGTAGGATGTAACGACTGGTTTTTCTATGTTAGTGTTATCGATAATATATATATATGTTTGGTGGATTTTCTCCGTATGCGTGATTTCCCATCTCCGTCGCTTTCGTTTTCGATCGTTTTGTTGTGAATTTCTAGTCTCTTCCTTATATCGTTGATCTTGGAGTAAGTCACTCATGACGAGCTTCTTATCGCTCATATCTTAGAGTATAAATCGATCCTAGAAGCCGTAGAAATCTTCCTGGGGCTTCGCGCTCCGATTCGACACTTTTCGTGCACGTTAGTTGGTTCAAGAAGGAGAACCAACCGACTAGATTGAGATCTAGTCGGTCGGCAATCCTTCATGGACCGACTAGTGGGCTTTGATTATTATTCAGGAGTTACTGTTTATCGTTAGTCGGTCTAAGAACAACCACCGACCGACTAGATGTGAAACTAGTCGGTCAGAACTTGTTCTTTAACCGACTAGTTCCTTTGATTAATTTCCCCTAAGTTACTGTTTATCTTTAGTCGGTCTGATAACATCTTTCGACCGACTAGATTGTAAACTAGTCGGTCAGCCATTGTTCTTCAACCGACTAGTTCATTGATCATCTTCCCAGCCGAGTTACTATTTACTCTTAGTCGGTCAATGAACACTCACCAACCGACTAGTTCTCAAAATAGTCGGTTGACAAGCCTTCACAGACCGACTAACTCATAGTCCAGTTTTCCTGAGCGAGCTACTGTTTACTCTTAGTCGGTCTGTGTTGATCAACCGACCGACTAGTTCCCAAGCTAGTCGGTCACCAATCCTTCTTTGACCGACTAATCAGCCCAGGAAACCCTAGTTTTGCCCTAGCCGCCACACTTTTCTATAAATACGCCCCAAACGTTTTCTTCTTCTTCCTCATCACCCCAAACCCTAATTTCTCCCCCACTGAGCCCCCTTCTTCCCCAAACCATTGATCCTTCATCCCAAGCTCATCCATCATCATCCAAACCCTCATTTCACATATCCTACCTCTCCTCAACCTCAAACCCTCATCAAATCCCCAAAAGCCTCATCCAAACCCATTTCTCCAGATTTTCCCCATTTCCAGATCTGAGCCGGATCGTTCTTCCGTCGCCGTAGTTCTCGGCGTCGTTCCTCCGCTTCTTCACGGGTAGTATTCTTCCTTTAATAATCTCATAACCCACACTTGATATTTGTGAAACCCTAATAAAATGGATCATTAGAAATCATAGGGTTCGATTGTGAATACGGATTAGTCACCATTCTAATGTTATTTTTCCATGACAGTGATCCATTCCAGTAGATAACAAATTTGTGTGATGTGCCTTCGTTGATCGTTCTCCTCGGTGCCAGGCAAGTGAAACTTGCATCTCTTGATTTGGGCCATGTCTTAGGCCATTTCACTTGCTTTAGCATAAAAGAGACTAGACGGTGAAAGGATAGCCGTCTAGACGCCATTGACCTAGCTTGACAACGAAGCTTGGTCCGTCACCCTCATCATGCTTGTATGTCACGTTTAATTACAAATAACGGTACGCGTATTATCTGTGCATGTCATCCATGCATCTTTAAACTGTCATGTTTAATTACAAATAACGGTACGTGAATATTGTTCATGTCATTGCATTTTGCCTGTTATGTCTAATTTCAATAAACGGTATGCGAATATTGTTCATGCCATTGCATTTTGCCTGTCACGTTTAATTTCACTTAACGGTACGCGAATATTGTTCATTTCATTGCATTTTGCCTGTCACGTTTAATTTCACTTAACGGTAAACGAATATTGTTCATGTCATTGCATTTTGCCTGTCACGTTTAAATACAATTAACGGTACGCGAATATCTGTTCATGTCATTGCATACATTGATTGTTTATCGTGAATGTGTAGCTCACGCTACAAAACAAAATACATTTCCTGGCTCGTGACCGGAAGCGAGCATAGTAAGTTGCTAACCCCAACGCTCGATATGGAGGCTAGGTGCACCCCTATGCCAAACAAAATACAATTCCTGGCTCGTGACCAGAAGATTACACAGCCTGCGGGCAATAGGGCACTCGCTGAGTGATCCCTTGTACTTGACTTGATTACACAGCCTGCGGGTAATAGGGCACTCGCTGAGTGATCCCTTGTACTTGTACTTGACTTGAGGTGTTTACTTGTACGTAACAAACAGTGATAACAGTGATAATCGTGATTCGTGAATAGTGATTGGTAGCTTTTGCTACATCGTGAGTGATTGGCTTCCCTACCTTTAAAACTGTCGCATCATACTTAAATGCCATGTCATTGCATCTTATTATAACTGCTAGGTTGCTAGTTCACTTTCAGTTTCCTTGCACAAGTCTTTCCAGACTTGCTTACATGTGCCCCTCTCTCTTTTGGGTGTCACATGTTAGACCCAGAGCCAGAGCTTTGTTGCAGGGGATATGGTGTCGCTGATGATGATGTTTGCTATGGTGGTGAGTGGACACCAGGGGCCTATCTTGAAGACCGCTCGTGTTCACTTCTTTGTTTAGGTTTGCTGTTAGTTGTTGGTGCGTGGTATCTTTGTATGTATGTTATTCCTTGTTGGCCATGTTTGGGCCTTAGACTCTTTTTCCTTTAGCCTGGTGGCTTTTCTGCAATATTGTAATTTGTTTATGGACATTTGGAGATTCAATAAAATGTCGACTCATTTCCTTATTATCATTGTTGTTTCGTTTCGCTTTGCAAGGACTTGCCATAATAAGTGTTTTTATACGCTTATCAGACTTGGAGCTTCGCAACTTCAAGTTTGTGCGGACCTTCTCACGCTTCGCCTCCACGTTTTTGGGAAGCGGGGCGTGACATATTCAGCGACGTGAATGGCAATAGCGAAAGCAAAACTGTCGTCGACGACTGTGCAATTTCTGTCCAGTACCACTCCCGTACGTACGGAATATAATGATTTTTCTCCTGTTGTTTCCTCTGCAGGTAAAATTAGGAGGGGAGAGGTTGATGGTCTGAGTTCAGCATCCTGTGAATGGATCATTTTAATATATCCAGGAATCTTCCTCTTTAGAGGAACTTTTTATATTTTTAACCTGGCGGGCATCCTCTTTTCAATTGAGGTATAGCCAATTCTGCTGCCGGTGGATTGCATCCATATTTGGGAATGTCAATCCTAGCTGGCGTGTTGGCAGCAGGGACGTATGAACGAACAATCTTCTGGTTGTCCGTAATTTTATCCGTAATTGATGTACTTTAGTCTAAATGTGAAGGATCTTTTGGATCTCATCTTCACACAGAAAAAGTATGCGGATCATAACGAGATTAGGACTTTTGTGTCCCATGATATGGTCTCAGAAGCTTCAGGCTTCTTTAGACTGAGTGCCTATTTCAATGAGACTTTGCTTATCAAATTCACATTTATCAATACTTGGTGGTGAACCATAAACAAGCAGCATCAGCAATAAGATATGGCCACAAGCGGGCCGTATCGTGATAAGCGATGCGGAATGTAGTGTGTTGGTACCTAAACATCAACATGCAACTGTGATTTAACAATGGACGTGAAATCCATTGGAGTATCTTTACCAGAGACTCTAATAACCCATTCTAAGTATGAACATGCTACAGGATGTTCAATTTCAATGCCAGTTGCTTGGCAGAAGTCTTCAAAGATATGTGTAGTGAATTCACCCACATTAAACTTTGAGAAAGCTATGTTGCAAGTGAATATAAAAGCACACATAAGACCATCTAGTAGATGCATCAATCAGTACAATGAAGTACCGAAAATGGGCCACTTGTGGGGTGAATAGACCCACAAAGGTCACCATGTATTCTCTCAATGAAGCCAGGAGACTCTCATCCCACTTTCAGGAGGGGAAGGTCTCTCTAAAAGTATGCCCTTACGACAAAGGGGGACAAGGAAACTCAATCTTTTGAAGAATCTTTAGGTTCTCCAATGGATTTATTTGATGATGCGTCCATCATCGATGATCCAGGATGAACAAGTCCATTTTGCCAGAGTTAAAAACTATGGCAATGAAAGGCACTTCTAGTGCTCAGTCAAGTTGGTTTTCTATAGGATGAATATCTATAATTATAGGGGCCCGACGGGGGTCCAATGACATCGTAAGTAGATGGGCTTCTGGCCATCTTCTTGACGAGTTACATATTGATATTCAATATTTATTATCAACAGTTTTCAAGTTATGTTCGTTTAAACGAAACATCCTTGAAATTTGGAAAATTCCTATATGTTTAAGGGGAGAAGTTTGCATCTTATAGTCTCGTTGTATGTGGGAGCAATATTAATGCTACACTAGTGCAACGAGGCACTGTCCACAATATTACATACTTCATCTATAAGCAAACCGGAATTTTATTTAAGTAAATGTAAAATGACATTCAAATAAAAGTTCATACAAAAGGAAACTAAAAATGAAGCTACATGTAATTTTAAATGCATAAATAAAAATAGGGCTCAATCGAGCATGTCGTCATTCTCGAAGTCTTTTGGAGTGAAATTTGTAGGCGGCTGAACAGCCGCCAAGTTTGTTTCAGGCAGAGACCTCTGGCTCGCCTGATACAGTTCTTGAAGGTGGCGAGGAGTGCGGCAGTTTCTGGACCAATGTCCAGTCATGCCACAGCGATGGCATTTATCCTCCCAGTTCTTCTTAGGAATTGACACTTGGTCAGTGTTCTTACGATTCCATGTGAGGTTTCTCATTTCTATGTTGTTGTTGATCTGGGTTGCTCGTGCTGGCTACTTTACAGCCTTCCCTTTGTTCTTTCTAGCCTTCTTATTGTATTTACACTTCTGGGGAGAAACGTGGTGGGCTTCAGGGATAGGGGCAGAACCAGCTGGTTGTAGATTATGAGTAGCAAGCAGAAAATCTCTATTCTGCTCTGCCCTAAGGAGGTAAGAGATCAAGTCAGAAAATTTTGTGAAGTTGCATTCACGATACTGATGCATTGACGTGCGTTTATATTTCATATATTCACGCACGTTTTCTTTTGTGTTTCTCCGTGTTTTTCCGCCGTCTTTTATTCGTTTTCTTGTATTTTCTCGTTTTCTTTCACTTTTCTTTGTTTATCCATGATTGCAGGGGATTGACCACGTAGGGGACGTTTAACGATGATATCCCAAGTCCCCGGAGAAACGGGAGAAGTCACGCGTGATCCAGGGGGTCAAACGTCGAAGAATTCATCTTTCAGCCCCTCACCCGGTCGGTTGGTCATCTCCAACCGATCGGGTGATGCACGCGTGCACCACCCGGTCTCAGCCGGAGCTCACATGAAAGTCACCCGACCGGTTCGCAGACCGGTTCAGCGGGGGCCTGTTCTCTGTTTTCTCGAGCAAACTGCCAACCGATCGGGTGACTCTCACCCGATCGGTTCATCTGTAGCTGAAGATGAAGAGCTGAAGACACGGGCGCCAAACCGATCGCTTCACCCGACGGCTCCAAGATCCAACCGGTCACTCAAGAACTCACCCGACCGGTTCATGTGATCGGGTGAAAGCTCGCCGTTTTCTGTTATTATTTTTGTAACGGATCAACCGATCGGTTGACTTGTTAACCGATCGGTTGATGCGAGAGTCTATAAATAGAACCCCTAGGGTTCCAGAAACGGAGAGCTGCGAGTTTTTTACTGTTTTCTCACTTTGTGACGGCTGTAATTGTTACTCTTTTGTAAGTTTTCAGTCTTTCTCAAATTTTAGTATTGTCTTATCTACTCTATTACTTCCGCATTGCAATTGTCCGATTATGATTCCAACGGTTAATTTTTATTTAGATCGCTTTTTCATGGATTTTTGTGAGTAGTTCCCAAATCTGGGATTTTGGTGGAAACCCCTTCGGGGGCTCTTCCCGATGCGTCCATAGGGTTAGGAAATCGATAGGGATTAGGAATCTAATGGTTACGCGGGGTGTTTCATTGTCATCGGCGGGAAAAAGACCGCCTTTGACCGTTGGGCCAAGGGGGAATAAACTTGGCGGTTGACTCCC
Organism: Scilla litardierei; assembly: GCA_030789695.1. Classification (NCBI taxonomy): domain Eukaryota; kingdom Viridiplantae; phylum Streptophyta; class Magnoliopsida; order Asparagales; family Asparagaceae; genus Scilla; species Scilla litardierei. Next base: position 53,818 of record JAULAV010001210.1, read on the forward strand.
TAGCCATAGCTCACACCCATAGCGTAGACGTCGAATCCTAGCACGCGGGAGCGGCAGGATGAGACGTTGGGAGTTATCGTTGCGGGCTTAGTGCTCCCGGGATCGATCAGTGTTAATGGACACGGGAGTGCCCACTGATCGAATCCGGGAAGTCCGGTGTATCATCCTGGGCACCGACCGGAATATCGGGCCCATGGGACGCCGGTACCACTTTCAGAGGTAACGTCTTACCATTAGACCCTAATCCCGATCGTTATCCATACCCGTAGGCCGTGTCGGTGAGAGCCACTCGTCGGAGCGAAAACCAAAGTCCCGGGTTTATTTCTTTATTGTTCATACCCTTTATTTCTTCCTGTGACAACCATTTACCGATTCGGGCTAGCTCGCCCCTCGGGGTGATTTAGGTCCTACCTGACCCAAGCACAACCTCGCCTCCCTGAGTTCGATATTCCCGCACCCTACACTAACCGTGCACTTGCGGTAAACCGACGCCGAGCCCACACCGCAAGATCGCGGGGGCGCCGGTCAAGTTTATGGCGCCGTTGCCGGGGAGGCAACGTGCTTGTTATTTTAGGATCTCTTGAACCCTCGTGTCTAGCTCACATCCCTACCTCGCGATAATTTTCGCATTCTCCTTTTTCTTTTTATTTTTCTTATTTTTATTTCTTATTTTATCTGTTTCTTTCCCACTTGTCGCTTCACGGGTGTTTGTTGTTTTTCATGCGTAGGAGTTCAAGAAGTCTCGACGACTTGATTCCCCTCGATCCAGAGATTAACGCCACCCTTAGGCGCTTGGCCGCTGAGAAGCGAAGAAGAGAGGATCCCGAATCCATGGAGGAGAACACCCTGCCTCACAAGTCCCTACTGGAGTACTCGATGCCTTCTATCGAGTCCACTTCCGCCATCCGTCCTCCAGCTATCAAGGCCCAAAGCTTTGAGCTGAAGCCGTCTTTGGTGACATGGATCCAGCAGGATCAGTTTGCAGGTGCACCCATAGAGAGCCCGATCGAGCATCTAGACTCCTTCTTGGAGAAGTGTGACACCTTCCGGATTAATGGTGTCACAACAGAGGCTATCCGTCTAAAGCTGTTCCCCTTCTCTTTGCGAGACAAAGCCAAGCAATGGCTTAGGGGGAAGGACCCCAACACTTTCAACACCTGGGAGAAGATCTCCAACGCTTTTCTGACGAAGTTCTTTCCTCCGGGGAAGACCATGAAGTTGAGGAGTGAGATCTCCTCCTTCTCCCAGGCCAGCCACGAGTCCTTGCATGAAGCTTGGATGAGATATAAGGAAATGCAAAGAAGATGCCCTCACCATGAGCTTCCGAAGTGGGAGATTATTAATCTGTTCTACAATGGGTTGAGGGATGACCTGAAATCTTCTATGGACGCCGCGGCTGGGGGTTCCTTCATGTCTAGGAGCGAGGAAGATGCCGGACATATTCTGGAAAATATGGCATCCAACAATGAGCGGTGGTGTGACGAGAGAGCCACACCAAGATCCGGGGGTATACACAGAGTCGAGGACGTCGACAAACTTTCAAGCAAGTTCGACTTGCTTTCAACCCAGATCTCCGCACTAATGGTAGGAGCCGGTGGGGCCGGTACACAGCAAATTTCAGCGGTAGAATCCGAATTCTTTGGGGAATTCGACGGTGGTGACATCTCACCACCGTTGGATCATGCGAGCGCACTATTTTACAACCCCACGGGAAATGCGCCGTATCCGCCAAGGACCAATTCCAACCCGGCCTACTCTCCAAACAACCGGAACCACCCAAACTTCAGTTACCGGTCACCATTTCAGCCCTCGCCGCCTCAGCAGCCGCAGCAACAAACTTATCAGTCGGCTAGGCCACAGCAGAGTCAGTTTCAGTAGCAACCATTTCAGCAGCAACCTCAGCAACAATTTTACGCCCCCAAGAATCAGCAGCCATTCCAGCAGCAGCAGCAGTATGGCCAACAGAGGGCCGTCTCTCCGGTTGAGTCTCTCTTGACTCAATATATTACCAACCAGGAGAAGATCAATCAAAAGCTGGAAATGGGTCAGCGGACCCTCACGGACCAAGTAACCCAGCTGGGGTTACAAGTGGGGAACCTTTCAAGGTCACAAAACCAATTACCGCCACAACCGGAGGTGAACCCGAGGGGAGCAAACCAAACATCAGCACTCGTGCACGAGCACGCAAATGTGTCTGCTATCGTTCTGAGAAGCGGGACACAAATTCCTACTAGAGTGCCCCCTAGCAAACCGGAAGCACCATTGGTCGTTGAGAGACCGATCGAAAAATCAAACGACGCCGGTGCTTCGTCATCAGATCCTATGACTCCGGAGGGAGTCTCTGAAGAAGAGAAAAAGAAGAAGGAGGAAGGGAGCCCGAAATTGTTCAAACCCGTTGTGCCATTTCCACAACGGTTAGCTCAGGCCAAAATTGATGAGAAATATGGCAAGTTCTTCACCATGGTAAAGGACCTGAGCCTGCAAATCCCCTTCCTAGAAGCAATCGAAACGATCCCCTCCTATGCGAAATTCCTGAAGGATTTGGTGACTAGAGGGTCTAGAAAGGAGAAAGTAGTATTGACGGCGGAGTGTAGTGCTCTCATCCAGAGGGCAAATCCGTCGAAACTCAAGGACCCGGGGAGCTTCTCAATTCCTTGCACGATCGGGGCAGTAAAGATTCATCGTGCACTCGTCGATCTCGGAGCGAGTGTTAGTTTGATGCCCTTGTCGATGTATAGAAGGATAGGAATGGGTGATTTGGAGCCCACCGGTATGACCCTACAACTAGCTGACCGGTCGGTCAAATATCCGGTGGGAATTGTGGATGACATACCCGTCAATGTGAAAGGGGTGCATGTGCCAGTGGACTTCGTAGTCATGGACATGCCTGAAGACGCACACACCCACATCATCCTGGGACGGCCTTTCATGGCCACTGCTAGCGTTTTGATTGATGTAAAGAACGGAAAACTCTCTTTAAACGTCAGCGGAGAAAAAGTTGAGTTTGATCTGGGGTTGTCCATGAAGTACCCCGATCCCCCTGATGACCCTCGGTGTAATTTGCTTAAGGTATAAGAAGAAAAGGCCGCTGAAGAGAGCTCCTGTGAGATTCTCTTAAGAAACCCCCCCGATGACTTGGGGGATTTAGAAGACCAAGACGGCCCCAAGAACAAAGAAGCTGCTGG